>WNWU01000004.1:51171338-51183504 GCA_012654045.1 Ptyas mucosa
ATATATATAGTGTTAATGTTGTATTATATATACATTATATATTAACTATATAGTGTTATATATAGAAAAACACTACACACACGTGTGTGTGTGTGTGTGTGTGTTGGAGATTGGGGGACTAGATGGAGAAAAAACTCATAATTCTAATCAATATCACTAAGGTGGTAATTTGTTTCTTTAATCCTAGCTTTATTTTATTCAATTATTATTTTGATATACCCAGACTTCTGAATCCTAAATATTCTGTTTTCTGCTTAGATGGATGAACTATCAGTTTTGTTTCTTCCTGCTTTCATTTTTTTAAAAAACAACTCCAAGTTTTCTTAATATTACATATCAATTCCATTCAGTTCTTTTTTAAAAGAAGCAAACAAAGTTAAATACTATACAGCCATTTATAGTTTAAGGTTCCAACAAAAAGACCAGTACTATATAACAATTGTGAATTAAATTTCTTTGTTAGAATTTTCTGAAGTTAAAGATCGATTCAATGATGTTAAATTGATTTTTTTTCTATCTCAGTTATGAAGATATGAGCTTCAAGAATCGTTAATTAATGATGGCTACTCAAAGACTTTGTGAATGTGAAAGTCCTCAAACTATAATGGAATAAGATGGGGCAGGAGTTTGAGTGAGAATTTTTACTGAGAATGAGTCATGTTTTCATGTATTTGAATAGAGTATCTGAGACTTGGTTTGAAGGCAAAAAAATGATAATTTTTTTATTGTTTTCCTCCATTTAAAAAAAAAACCAAGTATTTTCTCCTAATTCTTTCAGGTAAAGAGGCTTATCTTGATCTTGAACAATCACAATTTCTAAACACCCAGCTGTGATTGTTGAATAAGTACATGTGTTTATTTCTAATCAGCATTATATTACATTTTTTCATGAAAGTTAAGCCCCCAGTCTGGCTATAATAATTAACCAAAATTTCAAAATATCAGAAAACAGCAAGCAGTTTCTTTTCCTCAGTGGAAAGAGAAAGCATCTTCTAATTTATGTGTGCGTGTGTGTTTTCACCAGATGAACTATACAGTATCTATGGCAAAATAATCCTTATAAGAAAACAAGAAATCTATAAAGATGGAAATTCAATATGCTACAAATTCTTCCTTATAGGATGTCTTCAGCTACAGTCTTTCTGCTAAATAATAACAGATGAGGATACCAAAGGAAAATCAAAGCGAATGGGAAGAAATTCCAAGAGGATTGGCCACTCAAAGAATTAAAGGAAAACCTGATTTTTCCATCCTGAGAACATACTGTAGACAGAGATATCCAAAGCCACAATGACTTAACATTGAAGAGCCTATAAAGATGACCTCTTTCACAGAGTGGAGAACTCTCCATTATGTTTTTTGCCTTTCTTCCTATCACAGCTCTTCTCCAAGACTAAGATTAGGAGATATCTACCCAAGGATGACATGCCCTTCTTTTTGTTATTGTATCCCCCATCCAGCAAACATAGCTTTAAAATTTAATATTGTGTGGGTTGGGTTTTTTTTTTTTGTGTGTGTATGTGTGTCTTCTTTTTTTGGTAGAGACTGTTTTCATAATAGTAATCACTGTAAAATTCATGCATTGTGACCTTGTAAATTGTCAGTTTCTTTCTTTTTCTTGTCAGTTAACAGACTCAACAACCTAAATTTAATTTGTTCTAGGTCTAGCAATAAACTTCAATCCAGTTCCTTCAGTTCTGTACATGATTTGTCCTACATTTCAATGATGAAATTCGAAAAGTATGTCACTGTTGTTTTTATATTATTGTAGCATAAGTTCCTAAAAATAAAGATTTGTTGGAAAAATATTGCAATTGAAAAAGCCAATCTTTCTGAGACTGGAAAAATAATTTCACATACATGCCAGACTAAGTACATTTTTGCATTTTTGGCTATAATTTTTGTTTCAGAGGCCAAGGAAGTTAAATAGTATGTCCTCCTTTCCAATTTTACATGTCTTGCCTGTTCAGACATGTATATGGTATCCCTACTCAAGACTGACTTTAAAAAAGCATCCCGACACACAGAAATCAAGGTTGGAGGCTGGGGAATTATACAGAAAACTACAAACTGGTGGAGCTAGATAAAGTATGAATTTAATTTAATTTCATTTTGTTAAAGGTTTGTTGTTGTTTAGTTCATGGATTGTAATGTGAGTTGTGAGACTGTTTTCTCTCCTTCTGTGTGAGTGTGAGCATGTATGAATGTGTGAATATTGTGTGAGAATTTGGACCTAAGGAAGCAGCTGACAGATTGTGTTGAAAAAGTATTGTGGGTGATTTATACTTTAGTTTGTACAGAGACCTGTCCTTATACCAGTGGTGAAATTCAGCTGACTCTATCCGGATTGCGCGATCCGATAGCAGCAGCGGTGGGAGGCTTCGCCCACCCACCTGTGATGACATCATCACATTCTGTTTTTGACCCTCTGCGTATACCAATTTGTGAACCGACTGCGAAGGTAAGTGAATACCACCCTGCCTTTTACCCAGACTAGAGCAAGTGTACACACTCCGTTCAGCTAGTAAAAACATAACTTGATGTTTTCTTTTAAAATTAATGATCATCAAGCCTCAGAAAAAATTAACTCACAAAATAGGACAAAAGACAAGTAAAAACAGGGAGAAAGATCCACAAAGAGGCAAGAATTTACATTTACCTATATATTACATATTTAAATCACAGAATTTTCCAATGCTGTACCAGAGATGGGATTCAGCAGGTTCTGAACAGTTCTGGAGAACCGGTAGCGGAAATTTTGAGTAGCTCGGATTCTCTGCCTCCTGAGTCCCAGCTGATTGGGAGGAAATGGGAATTTTGCAGTAACCTTCCCCTTGAGTGGAGTGAGAATGGAGATTTTACAGCATCCTTCCCCTGCCATGCCCACCAAGCCACGCCCACCAAGCCATGTCCACAGAACCAGTAGTAAAAGAATTTGAATCCCACCACTGAGCCGTACTGCACACAATTATCATGGACAATCCCAAAGAAAGTTGCCTTTGAAAATTTCAGCCTTAATCTTTTTATGTACATAATGGCAGCCAAATAAAGATGGAGAGTAAGACACCAGGTGATCCCAACTTCTAGGGACAGAAATGATTTATCAAACAATTTGGAAATAGTTGTTCGTCTTGTTTCATTTCTTCTGCTTTTCATTCCTTTCAAACTTTTTGAATTCTGATAAAGGGACCAGCCTTTACAGCACATATTTCAGTCAAGCTACTGAAGGAAGATTGTTGCTTGTCTCCTCCTAAGTAAACCATGGCAGGGAGAAATTGCTCTGAAGTGGTTAGTGGTAGAATTATCAGAACAGATTTCCTGGGAGTCCTTAGAGGGGACAGAGTAGTAAGACAGAGAATGGAGGATCTGAAGATAAACTCACACATGACTGAAGCCACCACATCCTATGCATTCATCCCTTGTTGTATGTTCCCAAATATTTTCCTCACAATTTCATGTCATTAAGAGAGGGGGGGGGAAATCAGCTGATATTTCCAGTAACAGCAATACAAAAGATAAAAATAAAGAGATAAAAATGATACTGTTCTCTAGTAAGGCCTCCAAATGTGTGAATAATTTTATTCTGTTTTTTGAGGTCTGTGAGATCAAATGGCAGAGTGGATGGTGGGTAGGGATTCTTATTCTATTAATGAATAGATAAGCAAAGATTTTGGCAGCATGTCTTTGGCTTGTTGTTTTTTAAATTTGTAGCAAAATAATGCAATTATATAGATTAGAGAGACGGATAGTGATGATAGAGATAGAGAGTCAGATGATAGAGATAGAGAGTGATGGAAATGGAAATAGAGCTAATACAGAGATAGAGATAGTGACAGAAATAGAGATAGAGAAAGAGACAGAGACACATGCATCATGAACATATTGTTCCTACAATAGCATAATGGAATGTTAGTTGGTTTTAAGCATTATAGAAATTGTTATGCTTCAGGTAATTATAATGAGATTTAATAAGGCAAGGAAGTCTTGCAGGCAGAGCATGATATAATACTATACCATTATTTGAAAATGGAGAACTTGTCATTATTTTTCTCCTTTTAAATTTTATTCCAATGCATCAGTTACTTTCTGACATTTATTTAATAAGTCTGTGATACTTCAATTGGGATTCCTGCAGTGAACATGGGGGTTGGACTTGATAGGCCTAAATGATGCCTTACAGCTGTGTGACTAGATTTTTTGGGAGCCATCAAGTATCTTACATATCTGTACTCAAAGCATATGTTAGAAAGGTGTATGAAAAGGCTTTATGGGAGATAGCTTCCTCAACGTTTGTCTGTTGCAGAAAACTATAGAACCATAAAAATTAGCAAACCTTATAGTACAGGCTATTAACAGCATCACTATCAGGTGCATGAAACCAGGAGCCAGGCTAGAGTTCCAAAAACACTGGGAGTTTATTCCATACAATCTACATAAAAGAATCTGATCTACTGATGGTTAAGACAAATTGGCATCAGATAAGAATTACAAGTGGAGCTGAACTTAGGTCTCTTTTGGGGGCATAGAGAATCCAGACTGATGATGCATTTCACCCCACTCTCGGGATCAACTTAGTCATCTCTTACATTCAGTTGTCACATAGTTCACTTCACCAGAGATGAAAGGTTTTTTTCTGTATTTTTACACAACCTGATCAGAGTCACACTCTCTAAATATTATATAGACTGGAACACACACACACACACACACACACGTTTGATGCTGCAAACACACACTATATAGTCTGTATACTATACCTGTCTATACTACATTTTGAAATATTCTCTCTCTCTCTTTCTCCCATCTATCTGTCTGTCTGTCTGTATCATCTATCTATCTATCTATCTATCTATCTATCTATCTATCTATCTATCTATCTATCTATGTCTATGTAGTGTGTGTATGTGTATGTCTAGCTTCAAATTTATAAAACATCGGACATTTTAAGAAAAATAGTAAGTATGATCTGGAGGAAAATGTATAGAGGAAATTTGGTAAAATTAGAGACAAGGTGATATAGACTTCTGAATGTTAAAATATGGCTAGGAAGAGTCAGGTTCAAATCTCTTGCCATACTTCTTTTAGCCTAATTTATTTCACATAGTGATTGAAAGATAAGAAAAACAGTTCTGGGTGTGCATTCAAAATATTAATGTACTATTGAACCCCTAGTAGAAAGATAGAAAACTTATTTAATTTTAATAGTACAAATAAATAACTAGTAACATCACATATGACAATTTACATGGTCCTGTTCTTGGATATCTCAACACAGTGTGGAAATCTGACCATTAATCCTGTAATATTGAATACATGAAAAACTGGAAATGGCCAGATTAATGCTGTTCCGTCTCTTTCTTCTGCCCAAGCATAGGCAACTAAAATATTGCCCTATGAAGATAATCATATCCTTATTTGTTCTTAATAACCCAAGTTCCCTTAAGACAGACATGAGCTACTTTGTTTTTTAAATTGATCGACTGAAGTGTGAAAATTAGATATTGTTGGGTTGAGAGGAAAAATTGATGGGGTATCCATTCTAGATGTTCACCTCCTTTTCTTTCCCTGCCCTCAGTTTTCCCTTTCTTTTTTCTGTCACAATTTTCTCTTATTTGATTCTTATTCAACCTTTATTTTGGGCCAATGCAAGTAGGATGCATATCTAATGTTCCCACCTCCTATTTTCCCCACAACCACTTTATGGGGTGGGTTTGGTTAAGAGAAAGTAACTGGCCTGAAGTAACTCAATTGGCTTTCATGTCTAAGGATGGTCTAGAACTGACACTCTTCTGGTTTCTGGGCCAGCACCTTGTTTACTACACCATCGCTGACTATAGGGGGTGAAGTTTTGCCCCCTGTAGACAGAGTGCGCAACTTGGGAATCCTCCTGGATTCACAGTTGAGCTTAGACCAGATAACGACCGTGACCAGGGGGGCATTCGCCTAGATACGTCTGGTGCGCCAGTTGCATCCCTACTTGGCCGAGATGCCCTGTGCACAGTTACTCATGCGCTGGTCACCTCACGGATTGACTAATGCAATGCTCTCTACATGGGGCTGCCCTTGAGGACCACTCGGAGGCTTCAGCTGGTGCAAAATGCAGCCGTGCGGGTTGTGATGGGAGAATCCCGATACTCCCATGTTACACCCCTCCTGCGCAGTTTGCATTGGTTACCAGTTGCCCTCCGGGTGAAATTCAAGGTGCTGGTGATGACCTATAAAGCCCTACATGGCTTAGGACCAGGATATTTGGCGGACCACTTACAGCCAGCAACGACATCCCATCGCTCGGTTCGTGCCCATAGAGAGGCCCTACTCAGGGTGCCGTTGGCTAGACAGTGGAGGCTGGTGGCCCCCAGGGGTAGAGCCTTCTCGGTGGGTGCGCCCACCCTCTGGAATCAACTCCCCTTGGAGCTCCGATTAGTGCCTGACCTCCGCACCTTCCGCTGTAAATTAAAAACTTGGCTTTTCAAATCCCTCGACCTGGACTGATGACGGGGGTTTTTAAGGGTTAATTTTAATTTTTTTTAGATTTTAGACTTTATTTTGTATTGTGGCTTGTGGTTTTATTATTGTGAGCCGCCCTGAGTCCATTGTGAGATAGGGCAGCATATAAGCCGAATAAAATAAAATAAAATAAATAAATAAATAAATAAACAAATAAATAAATAAATTGGTTTGCTCCTCCTCCTTCTCCTTCTTCTCTGCCAATCCTGCCGAACTGACTGTTTCAGGAGCCCTATTTAATTAGACAGACAGCCTTGCATGGATGTAAGCTTGCAAGTTCCCCAAGCTTGCCTTAATATTTAGTGGCAATAGAGAGATGCATTTTACATTTTATTTTAAGTGCTTAACATGTGTGACATATATATTGATAACCTAGTGCAACATTATTAAAAACTGTTAGACCAGGCTGGGTTACTTTCTAATTATGAAACTCTATGGGCAATTTTGGGGCATCTATTATTTACTAGTGTATCCTTCTGAAGTGCTGTAAGGACAGTTTAAGAAATGTCCAATGTATACTAACTGGAGTATCTTGCAATACATTGATGATAAAGTGGATTTCTATCTATCAATGCCAATAATACACCTGATTTTTTTTTCTACTGATCTGGATATATAAAGGTAGTTTTACTGTTTTTAGATATGTGATCTTAAATAAAGCCAGGAGAGGGAATTTCAAGGAGAGATTAAAAGTGAAGCAATAGTTTCTGCTTGGGCTTTGCTTGTCTCTGAAATGACATTGAGGATGTGCTGTCTTCCTTTCAATGAAGTACTTGTCAATCAATGAAAAACCACTGAATAAAAGGAAGACAGATAGCCTTATATAGATGTGATAGCTTTTATGAGAAAAGGAATTTCTTCTTAGCTAAAAAAAGGGGAATATATAGATTGAGATGTGAAAGTTAATAGATTGAAAAAAGTAAGGTGCCAATCTTGATTTTCCCAAAGATTTAAGATGCAAACAGATCCCTTATTCAGGAAACTAGACCTCAAACTCTAGTTATGTTAAAAAAGGAGGAATCCAAATGTTCAAACCTTTTAAATTCAACAGAGATTTTTTTTATTCTTTAAATTGGAGATGGAAGTGATTTATAGCATCTATACACTGCTCAAAGAATTCAAGTTAAATAATAATTGTAGCAATATACAAATTACAACTATACAAAATCTAAGAAAAGCAAATGATTTGATTATAGGAATTTTCTGAGTTATTGTAGTCCTTAAAAATTAATTTGCTAAAGAGCATCCAACTTGTACTAGAGCTAGCAAAAATCAGATTTGGTTGCTTGTTCTGTCACTTTTAGCTCTTAGACATCATTTTGCCAGGATTGTCTGCTAATAACTGCTTCTTCGAGTTCTTATAAGGTCATGCTTCCCATCATTAGTGACAGTAGCCAGCTGCCATGCTTCAGCCTCTTTTTCAATTGCCCTCCATTTTTCCAAGCAATGATTCTTGCCTTCATATTATGTGTCCAAAATATCTAAGCTTTAGCTTCATTATAAGTGTTTTCACTGGACAAACTGGTACTTCAACTAATATTGAATGGTTTCAATGATTAGAGAATTCTGTATCTCTTTGCATCTAATGCTCATTCAGATTTCTCTAGTCCAGTTGTGTAGCCATAAAATATATCATGTTACAAACAACTGAATGGTTGAATTCGGATTTCTCATGCTGAAGCCTAAACCAATAGATATTCCCTATCCCAATGGCCAATCTAGAAATATTTACATGATAAAGGCAAACTTTTGCAAAGATCTGTATCACACATTGGAGATGTTGATATACAGATAGGAGAAGTTTGGAGGTTTTAGTAAGTATAGTCTATGCAATGAATAACAGCTCTGAACCGATTATACTTTAGGTATCTCAGATTACCGTAATTCCTATATAGCTTTATTCCACCCAATGATCTACTATGGATAGATATTTTGACTTCTTAACTTTTTTTACAAGAATTGTTTAAAGGCCACAGACAATTTATCACATTTGACTCTGTTGGTAAAAAAGATGTGGTTGTCTAAAGGGTGTTATAGTATTCTGTACCTTGTATTTCTATGTATAGAGGACAAGGATATAAAATGATCATTGATGTATCCTTATAATACTATTCATGAATACTACATCATTTAGCCTTATTCAATTCCTTCTTAATCTCCTATACTTGCCTGATTCCCAATGAAATTTGTTTCTTAGATATTTCTGTTTCTCAAAGCTATATGCTTTGAGAGAAAAAAAATGAAACTGATATCTGTCTTTTTCTTTTAACAGCATTTAATGAATTGGTTGACTTCAACTGCATTTACAGTGATATCTAAGAGATTTAAATTCACATCACTAATTGTCAAAGATTGCTCTTTTATTAATATGTATATATCTAGTTGAGGTCACTCATCCAACTTAATTTCAAGTAATAATAGTCTTCCACTCAGTATTTTTAAGAGCTCTTTAGCCAAAATTTCAGATGCTCTACCCTGTTTTCCCCAAAATAAGACATCCCCTGACATCCTCAACTGGGCTTCTCAGCACATGGCAATAAGGCCAAGCGCTTATTTCAGGGTTTTTTAAAAAAATAAGACAGGGTCTTATTTTTGAGGAAACACGGTAGTTTTTGAGGTATGAATATGTTTGCTTTATTTCACCAGGAAATGTATTTCAAATAAAAACAGCAGCATTACTGTGCTGAGAAGAAAGTTAGTTAAATTGATATGTCAGTTAAAGTTACCTTGTTTACATGGCTTTCTTCATTCAAGTAATAATCCTTAGCCAATACTTTGGATAACACTTTGAAGTAATCAGACAAAAATTGAAAACCAGGAACAATTTGATTTGGAAAATCACAGCAACAGGTTAGGGAGCACAAGCAAAAACATTGCATATAGAGGTACGATCATTAGCATACTCTGTTGCTGAATAGTGTGCACCAGTATGGGGAAGAAGTTGTCATACCAACAAAATTGATGTTCACCTTAAAGACACAATGAGAATAATATTTGGAACTCTTAAATCCACACTGCTATCATGGCTTTATGTTCCATCTAACATTGTCATTCTTGATCGCAGACAACAACAACAGACAGTTCGAGAGTGGAATAAGATAAACTCACCATCAACTCATAGAGATCTTCCAATACATAAAATATTAGATTCTCTAACACTCACCAGACTTAAATCTAGGAAACCAATTTGGAATAGCATGCCATAGTCTTACAATCTAGATGACAAATTTCAATTAAAATGGGCAGCTTTTAATAACCACAACAAATAGATCTCCCAGATCCAACAAAATAATTTCTAGGAATGCAGCTGCCCCAAAAATATGAAACCAACTGAATAGAATCAGGACAGGCCATGCCAGAACTAAGGCAAAGCTCTTTAAGTGAGGAATGGCTGAGAGCCTATAATGTGACTATGATGCACCGGAACAAACTACAACATATATCATTCATGAATATCTCCTTGAGAAATTTCAAAACACCTGCGATGATCCCATCACACCCACACCACAAGCAGTTAGCTAGTTGGCTTCTTTAGATATTGACTTATAACTTCTATCCAATGGTGAAATCCAATTTTTTTTAATACCGGTTCTGTGGGCGTGGCTTGGTGGGTGTGGCAGGGGAAGGATACTGCAAAATCTCCATTCCCACCCCACTCTGGGACCAGCCAGAGGTGGTATTTGCAGGTTCTCAGAACTACTCAAATGTTCCGCTACCGGTTCTCCAGAACCTGTCAGAAGCTGCTGGATTTCACCCCTGCTTCTATCCCATTGCAGTTCAATGGCTCCACATTATGGTGATTTTCTTTATAATAAAAGTTTTTATTGGTTAAGAATATACAATATTATGGTTTACAATATGTTGAATTTTCAATATCTTTATAAAAAGATATTTCAATTATTATTTTCTTTTTTTAAATTTCTCGCACAACAGACATTATTATCTTAAATCAAAACAAACAACCAGGTTATATAAAAATTATATAAACAAAAAAAAAGAGTGTTATACAAAATACAATAAAAGAAGAGAGAGAAAAGAAAAATGTCAATTAAAAAAACCTTAAACAATAGATTCCCCTCCTTTCTTCATTTCCTAGTTCTGGCTCTTAAAACCATGGTCTGGCCTCCCTCCCCCTCCCGGGCCGCAACAGCTCCGTCCGCCTCCGCTCCTTGATCATCTAATACTTCCCCCTCTTCGGCTCCTGTATCTTCTCCACCTAGGAAGGATTTATGTTGGTCAAAAAAAGCCTTAGCTTCCGTTACATTATTAATTTTCTTCTTACTGTCCTCCCAAAAAATCATCAAACCCTCCAGAATCAGCCACCTAAAACCTACTCCCTTGAGGTACAGCTTATTTGATAAAAAATAATATTTTCTTCTTAATTCTCGTACCTGTCTGGGAATCTGCTTCAGGATGGTGATCTCCTTGCCCCTGTACACCAGCGCCCCCAGTCTTTGTTTTCTCAATATCTCATCTCTCAGTTCCCTTCTCACAAATTTAATATGAATCTCTCTTGGTAGATTATGTAAAATTGCAAATTGTGAGTTTACTCTGTACACCAAGTCCACATCCCTTCCAATAGACTCCAAATCTCTTTCTAAAAATTCACCCAACATTTTAACCATCACTTCTCTCAAATTTTCCTGGTCAAGTTGTTCCACGTTTTGGAACCTGAGAAAATAAGACATCTTATCCAATTGTAAAGTTAACATTGCATTTCCTCTCCCATCCTCCACCTTCTGGAGTGCCCATACCTCCCCCTCCAGACCCCCCATCTTCTTCTTGTTTTGCTCTGCCAGCTGTTGAACATCATTTAAATCTTTTTTCATAAGTGTCATTTCAGATTTAATTTCAGATAATCCTTTTTGCACGTCATCTAACTTGTCCAACTTCTGGTCCAATATCGCCAGTCTTTCCAAAATTTTCCCCATGTCAGTTGCTGCTGATTTGTGGCCCTTAGCCATCTTAGATCCGTAGAAGATGAGAAATCAAAGGGCAAACCTCCAGAGAAGAAAGAGGGATAGCAATCAGAGTAATTTTTCAACTATCCACCAGTGGGCGCTCACAGGAGCAACGAGTCCGAAGTATAGAGTAGGTCAAACAGGAAGCCAGAGGAGAATGTTGTCTTCAATCATAAATAAAGAAGCAGGAAGTCAGACTGCCGCCATTGTCTGCCGGGGGGAGGGGCCACCAGACCTCTCCAAGAAACTCTGCCACAGCCATCCTCCAAGGAAAAGTCAGAAAGGTAAGGGGTTTCACCCCATCTCCTTCCCCCTAGTTTTCTGCCACGGCACCTTTCCAGCTACAAGGGGGGGGGAACTCCAACCCCCCCCCTCTCGCCTCCAGGATGCCTGCTCCACTCTCCAATCAGTCAGTACAGTCCGTTGTGCCTTCTTAGCTAGCACCGGTCCCCTTAGGCGCTATGGCGCCTCCGCGGCCTCGAAAAAAAGCCGCCGGTCGCCTCCCACCCCCTCTGGAGCCTCGGGCGTGCCAGCATCGGCCTCCCTGCCCCTGGAAGTGAGGCAGGGGACCCCTGGCGAGCCGCCCTCAAACGGCAAACGCCCCAATAATGGGGCGCTTGGCCCAAAGGGCCTCCAGATGGGGGGGGATCGGACTCTGGGGCCAGAGCTAGCCCGATCAGAGTCTGTCGCCAGCGGAA
>WNWU01000004.1:51183904-51217089 GCA_012654045.1 Ptyas mucosa
TAGGTCTTTGGTTATTCGGGTTTTCTCCCATATAAAATTGGAAGTGTCTTGGCGACGTTTCGACGAAGTCTCATTCGTCATCTTCAGGTTGGTGTTTTTGGCTTCGTGCTCCTAGAAGCACAAAGCCGAAAACACCAGCCTGAAGATGACGAATGAGACTTCGTCGAAACATCACCAAGACACTTCCAATTTTACGCGGGAGAAAACCCGAATAACCAAAGACCTACATACAAACACCCGCAAAAATCTCAGAATATGTGTGTGTGTGTGTGTGTGTGTGTGTGTGTGTGTGTGTGTGTGTCTTCTCAAGTTTTCACGGGTGTGTATATGCAAAAAATTAAAATCTCGGTGTTTTCCCGCATCATAGTAAATAAGTTATCATAGTAAATAAGTTATCATAGTAAATTTATATATTATATATATATGATGAAAAAAAAGGTAGCAATTTCAGTAAAAAGTAGAAGCAATTAAGAAAATGAACACTATAATGTACAACTCAAATAGCATCTTAAAAAGCCAGTTTGATCTAGTTTTTAAGGTACCTGACTAGAAACCAGGAGAATGTGATTTCAAGTCCCACTTTAACCATGAAAGCTAGCTGGGTGTCTTTGCACCAGTTACTCTCTCTCAGTCCAATCTACCTCACAGGGTCATTGTTGTGGGGAAAAATAGGAAGAGGAAAATGTGTTGGGTGAAGAGGAATGATAAAGGAATGATACAAATAAATAAATAACAACAGCTGCGTCTAAAACTCATACATTAATATTTTTTGCTTTTCTTCCAGATGGCCACTGTAGAATAGCAATCTATTTGCATTAATTCATTTAATTAGGCTCATTTATTTCTAGAGACATACTGGAAGAATGAAAATCATTTTTTTAACAAAATAAATTATTAACAATAAAGATATTTGGCTAAACCATAAAAATACATATTTATGTGCTTTCCTTCTGACAAAGTTATCATTCCTTTGTGTCTATTTTTCCTTTAATTCAATGTAGTTAGTCCCCTTAAACTAATAATAATAAAATCTTCTTAAGGCCACATTATATAGCCTACAGTTATGTTTATTAGGAACATAGCAATGTTGAATACCCAGACAATAGCAGAGAATTTGAAGTGATGATGAATTAAGGATTTTTTTTCTAGACATTTATTTAAAAAGTTTTTACTCAGTATTTGAATAGGTAAGTGTAAGAAACAGGCAGACCCCTTTTGTAAAAGTCTACCATAACTGTGATTTAACTAAAATGGGAGGAAGTAGGGAGCAAAGGGTAGATTCCTTCAAGATTTATCACCCATCTTGTGGGATATACAGGTTCTAACACCTATAATTGGTTATAATGTGGATATGTGAAAATGTATGACTGTGAAAGTTGAACCATATGAAAGGCTGAGTGCCAAAGAATTGAGGCCTTTGAACTATGGTACTGGAGAAGACTCCTGCAAGTGCCTTGGATTGCAAGGTGATCAAACCGGTCAGTCCTAGAGGAGATCAACCCTGACTACTCTTTAGAAGGCCAGATCCTGAAGATGAAACTCAAATACTTTGGCCACCTAATGATAAGGAAGGACTCACTGGAGAAGAGCCTAATGCTGGGAAAGATTGAGGGCAAAAGAAGAACGGGACGACAGAGAATGAGGTGGCTGGAGTCACTGAAGCAGTAGGCATGAGCTTAAATGGACTCCAGAGGATAGTAGAGGACAGGAAGGCCTAGAGGAACATTGTTCATGGGGTCGCAATGGGTCAAACATGACTTTACAACTAACAATAACAACAAATGTGAAAACAGATGTGGTTTAACAAATATTCAGCACATCCAAATAGATCTAGTGAAGGCTGAAATATGAGTTTGACAGAGCAATAATACAACCTGATGCAACATAGTTTAGTATCTTCTTTCTATAACAAGTCAGTGATTATGGCCATATTCTAACTGAGATGTAAGAGAGTTAACCCAGTTAAAATTAAATTGTAGTGTGTAACTGATATAGATTGTGAATGAATGCAGGGCTAGAGTTAATAGTTAATCCATCATATTGTTTAGTAACAAATTTAATAGATTTAAAATCAGCATGAAAGATTATTTTCCCATCAATTACAATTTTCTGAGAATTAAGTTCCATTAATTTCAGTTAAGTTTATTTTCAGATAACTGAGTGAAGGTTTTTAACCTTAATCTTTTCCTTCAGGAATAAAGAACACCATACATACAGATATCCCCCCTTGTCCAGCAGTACAAATATGAACTTGTCCAGGGTGTAAATAAGAAATAAATCCAAATTTCTGGTATTGTGGTATATATTTAATAGACTTCTGGTCAGACAACACCAGCTATTGCCTGCCTTTTCTCCACTTTGAATGGCTTGCAGGGGCATTTCAGCCAAAAAAAGCAACTAGATGTGAGCTTCAAAGCCAAAATTTTCTTTGGAAGAAAGAGATATCTGGAGATTGCCCACAGGTACTTCAGATAACTGATTTTTGTAAGCAGCCAGTTCATTTTTTGTTGGTTTGTGTTGCAACTGTTTGCAACCAGCTGGTACTCAGAGTTTCATTGTACTCCAAGCCATAAATGGAGCCTTCATAAACTCAAGTCTTCACCCAACCTCATCTTTTTAATCATTTTGGAGTTTATTTTTTGAAAAAATATTTGTAGGTACAAGCCTATAAGTCACTGGTTGAGTTTCCTTTCAGTTTTTTTTAAAAAAGAAAACAATATCTTTCATTTTTTAAAAAGATTTCATTATTATTATTATTTTTTCAATATACAGCAAAGGTGTGAGTTTAGAATTGTATATAAAAAGTTTAAATGCTAAGGCTTTGTGAAACTGATTTAAAGAAAGATTTTGAAACTAGAAACAGCCTTTTATGTGGGAAAAGTCTGCTTTGTTTACATTTCAATGCAAAAGAAGACTTTGAAGGTTGATTTCTAAAGACAGGATGGCTATTTCAAAGGATTTTTTTTATCTGTGGGTGGGAGAAGTGTTTGACCTTTTAACTCTTTACTGCAACTAAATATTGTTACATAAAATGAACAAATTCCTTTAAACACAACTGAAATTGGATTCAAAGACTTAAAAATTTACAATTTACAAGAAAGAGATGGAAATACTGGATTTACAAATGGAATTGAATCATTTAAAAGCAAACGAAACAAAAAACAAAAAAACAAACACATGTACAAATAATGTACCCAAAGAGCAATATGGATTATCCTTTTAAAGTGAAATATATGAGATTTACTGAAGTTACAATCATGGAAAGTACAAATGTAATTGGATAAGAATTTCAAGAGAAGAGGCAAAGAAGCTAGAAGAAAACAGGAATTAAAATTTTATCTATAGGATTTAAAGAAGGCTGGGAAGAAAGAAGAAACCTACAAAATTGGTTTTTATGAAGGTGGTTAAATCATGATTTACTATCTCTGGTTGTGTTAAATGGTTATCTGGATTGGATAGTTTCCCTTTCGGAAATGTTCAATGATGTAATGTATTTTTTTGGAATATTTACATTATTTTTTGATAACTAAATAAGGGATTATTGTTTCTGGTAATGTTTAATATCTTTCAATTTTTTAATAGCATTTTTGTAATGTTTTATTATTTTGTAATGTTTAATTATCAAGAGAAGGATGAGGGAGATTTAGATTAAATGAAAAGAAGGATTATATATTTATGCAGTTAGATATTTTTGTTAATTTTATTGGACATTTGTTGATCAATAAGACGAGCGTAAGATTTAGAGATGAGTTTAGGGAAATGGAGGAACAAAGAGACTCAAATTACAAACAGAATATTACAAGGAATTCCATACTTGGATAATCGGAAGTCATGGTAAGTTAAGCGTGCATATTAGAAAAATATGCGCTAAATACTTCCTTAGCTCTACTTTATATGCTAAGCTATACCAAATGTACAAACTTCCCTATTTTTCTACAACAGTGAGAGAAGCCAAAGAGTAGAAACCCTTTCAATTGTGAAAGAGGACAGGACAGAATGGAGAAATAGAAACACTGTTGGCCTTCCTGACATGTGGTTTCCCAGATATAAACATCATTTTTGTGCTTTGATAACTGCAAGGAAAGTGTTGAGCTGTGTAATTACACCTGTACATAAATTTTCCAGGGCAGTGTGTGAGCATGTGTAGCAAGGAAAGAAGTGATGTGTTGGTAGGAAACAGAGAGGTGACTGAGATTGGGAATGGAAGATGAAGGCAGCTAAGAAACCTGTATTCTTTTTAGGCAGTTTGGTTGTTGGTGCTCAGGACAACCAAACTGAGGTGTTCCTGAAAGAATAGAAATTGAGATGAACATGTGAGGCTCCATGAAAGCTAATTTTTAACAATTCTGTCTTTAGGATTTTATTTGAAAACTTATTGCACATATTTAGGATGCCGTATCATTGCAATCTAATGAATTACAGAAGTAAAAGAAGTAAATAATACAGAAATGAGAAGATTTGGAATAGTATTCCAGGGGTTCTGCACTGATTGTCATAATAAACCCTAATATTGATTAAGCACAGACCCTAAATGAGGATTTTTCACTAACTTCACAGCTAAAAGTTGATTAGAGCAGCAAATTTCATACTTCAGTTTTCATTACATAACTGCATTTGAAGCAGAGCCAACTTAATTTTTATGTCCCCAAGGCGCACTAGGGTTGTCCATTGAGGGTTTTCATAGCCCATTTCTTTTTCTTTTTCTTTTTCTTTTTTTAAATAAGACCCAAAATAGATTCAGTCATACTCTGGTAAGCCTCATGCATCTATTCCGAGGCATTAAAAAAAACAAAAACATCTTCCATCTCATCGCCCATCACACCCTCTTCATTCCTTGGAGGCCTAATTTTCTTCTATTTTATTTTTGCTCCGGCTTCATAAAAAAATGTCTCCCTAACTTTACCAGTACTACTACTTTGAAATTAGTTTCTACTTGAAAACAAAGCTCTTGAAGTTTCTCCTCAGAATTCATCAGAAATCTGTCTGAACAGGAATATCCAATGAACCCCATAGACTTTGTTTCATGTCCATCTAAATTTATCCAATTCCACTGCTAATATTACCCTACCCTCAAGCATGGATGAAATCCAGCAGGTTCTGACAGTTTCTGGAGAACCGGTAGCAGAAATTTTGAGTAGTTTGGAGAACTGGCAAATACCACCTCTGGCTGGCCCCAGAGTGGGGTGGGAATGGAGTTTTTGCAATATCCTTCCCCCAGGAGTGACGAGGGAATGGGGATTTTTTTTAAAAAAAAAATTATTTATATGCTGCCCTTCTCCGGTGACTTAGGGCGGCTTACAATGCGTTAAGCAATAGTCTTCATACTTTTGTATATTTTTATACAAAGTCAGCTTATTGCCCCCACAAATCGGGTCCTCAGTATCCTTCCCCTGGAGTGGGGTGGAAATGGAGATTTTGCAGTATCCTTCCCCTGCCATGCCCAAGCCACGCCCAACAAGCCACACCATGCCCACCAAGCCACACCTACAGAACCGGTAGTAAAAAAAATTGGATTTCACCACTGTCTCAGCCCTTGAAGAACTGAGGTATTTTTAACAGAAAAATTGTATGTAAATTCTCAGGGCTGAAAGTACTCTTTTTAGTGGGAACTGATGGTAATGTTACCTCAGTTCTTCAAACAAAACATACTTTAAGACTAATCATTCAGATCTCAATGCTGCCTCTTTCCACATTTTCAGATGGGAAAAAAAAAACCTATACAAATAATAAAATTGGACATCTAACACAATAGACTGGAGTGGGCATGTATTATAGTCTCGCTGTTGGGGTGACAGGGAACTATTTCTTTCTCTTCAAATGCCCCATAAATCAAAACAATGGCACTGATGGTGTAGCTTAATTGTCCTTGATATGGTGCAGCAACTGTAAGTTATGATTGCTTGTAAAATACGCTGTCAGAATGGCTGGCTGGTGAGGACCTTACTGTTATTTATGGATTCCCCTACCGTTCTATCACCCTGTAGCCTAGTATGTATTTTTATTTGAACAAAAACACAAATTTACTGCGCTAACATCCCCAAATCATGTTTTACAATGCAGGCCCCAAACAGACAATAAGGTACCTTGTTATGTGATCTGCCACATAAATTAAATAAATAAAATTTGCCACCCGAGCTAAGAGGCTGACCTCTGTGATTTTGAATTCAGTTGGCATCCATCCTTTTCAATCATTTGGATGTTCAGCAGAGCTACTCACATCTCCATTTCCATCCTGTGAGCAGCTCCGTCAACTCACCCTACAAAGTACTTTTGAGAAAAGAGGACTGGTTACAAAATAATTTGACATGAATTATTATTACTACAGGAAAATGACAATGCTGCTGCAAAAGAGAGAGAGATTGAGGTGGAGGGAGGGAGGGAGGGGGAGGGGAGAGAGGGAGGGAGACGGAGGGAGGGAAAATATTTTTAAAAGGCAAGCCTATTGGCTATGTTAATGTACTTGATAGCTAAGAATATAAGTCCACAAACCACACAAATATGGAAATTTTAAAATGGAAATTGGGTTTCCAAATAAGTGTGGTGGAATGGATAGAATACAGCTATTCTAAAGGAGGTGAGTTTCTTGACTTAAACAAATAGACTTCATTCTGAAATCTGAAATAGGAAGATAATTGGATAGGTGACAATGGTGTAATCCATTAATTTCCGTAATGAAAGTGCTGATTTAACTCTTTGGTGGAAAAGTGAATCTACTCTCCCAATTTAATATTTATAAGATCACCCAAGGAATCTTTTCAGGAACTTAAATATTTCCTGTAATCTACAGCTTTTCCTTCATATTGATTAAGCCTTCTTCTAAGATAATTGATCATACAAGTACCACAAGTCTACATCATCAGCCTGACTTAATATTATAGAAATAAAGGTATAGAGAAGGTTTGAACAATCCTTTTTCTGTTAATAGTTGTATTTCTTTAAAGAAATACAAGGTTGACTCAGCCTTCCATCCTTTCTAAGGTGGGTAAAATGAGGACCCGATTGTGGGGGCAATAAGTTGACTTTGTATAAAATATACAAAAGTATGAAGGCTATTGCTTAACGCATTGTAAGCCACCCTGAGTCTCCGGAGAAGGGCGGCATATAAATAAAATTAAAAAAAAAAAGATAATGTCTCAGAGTCTGTCTACCAGAGTGGGCAGAAACCAAAGCCACCCATTTCTCTTTCCGAATGACCCCCATGCCATATAATCTCTCTCAATAACTTTGGAGAAAAGAGAGAGGCAAAATGGAATCAGAGGTGGGTTTCAGCAGGTTCTGACCAGTTCTGGAGAACCGGTAGCAGACATTCTAAATGATTCAGAGAACCGGTAAATAGCACTTTTGACTGGCCCCATTCCTATCTATTCTCTGCCTCCTGAGTCCCAGCTGATTGGGAAGAAATGGAGATTTTGCAGTATCCTTCCCCTGCCATGCCCACCAAGCCATGCCCACCAAGCCACACCCACAGAACTGGTAGTAAAATTTTTTGAAACCCACCACTGAATGGAATGCTGTGGCAATGTAAGAGAAGAAAAACCAAGAGAGTATGGTAACCATTTTCCTCTTCCTCTTGTAAATTGCATGGAATTTGATTGAGGAAATTAATGCTATTCTGGAATCACAGGATGCCTGATTAAGGTGGGAACAACAATTATATGGAAACGCTTTTTGGACTTTTTGCTGAAAAGGGACAAAAATAAATTGATCACTTACTGATTAAAAAGGATTGCTGAGGGGAAAATGGGAACCATGATATGTAATCTGTAAGGTAGTGAAAATAATTACTATGCTGAGAAGATCAGAATCAGAATGTAGATGTCTTTTTTTTTCTTTTGTTATCTTGTACTTTTTTAATTTTACTTTTATATCTCCTTTTTAATGTTTTTGTAGTTTTTAATTCTATGTGACATTTTTAATAAAAATACATATATCACTCATAGGATACCCCTTCTGTTAGTATGGATTTTCACAGGGAAGGTATATCCCAGTTGCAATATAGACTTTCCTGCTTATTGTTAGAGACTTAATTAAAAACTTGTCACCAGTTCTGTCTTGACAGGTGCCTTGATGGGATCAAAAGGTTTTGAAATAGGGCAGGAAAAACATGATTGAACCTCCTGAAAAAGGTTAGCTTAGTTATCCATTTCGGAGAAATCTCTTTTCCTTCGTTTGGAGGGCGGGCGAAAATATTGTCTTGGCAAATTTATTTTCTTCTTCTTTACCAAGAGTTTTTGAAATGCATCATTTATATATCTCGGTTGACACTCCTTTTTAAAAGTAGGTTAAACAAATTGCCTACACTTAGAAGCTGACAGACCGCCAGCCATACATTAATAGCTATTCTGTTCTCTAAAGTTTTCATTTAGCTAGTGAGCATAGGCAGAAAGAGGAGGGGGTCCTGCAAGATAGATGGAGCTGTTTGATTTGTTACGTGTCATATCAGGAGCTGAAGAGCAATATTCATTTCTCAAGATGAGAGAGATATGAACTAAACACTATAACATTCTTTTGATTGTTGTGAATGGAAATATATTATCATAATAGTAAACATCATTTCTTTTAGAATTAACTGCAATAATAAAACAAAGATAATAACTACCGTAGGTTTATTTTGTATTTTTAAACCTATTTGTTTTATTTGCTGATTTGCATGCAGCTCTCACTCAAGTCAGTATATATGATTTGTGATAAATAAACCATGTTCGCTTAATAGGAAAAAAATAAGGAGGAACCAACAACACTTATTTCCCATATTTCTGGCATATTTTAAAAAGAGGTTAAGGCTTGTACAAATTCCAGAAATGAATTAAATATACATGCTGAAATACAAATCTAGCAGCTCTCATCTTAAAGATGGCTAGTCTTTTCCAGAGTCAAAATGTAGGTTAATCTGATACAGTTGAAATTTAGATACTTATGCCAGAACATTTGCATAGCTGAGTATGAATATCAAAGAATTTATTCATAATAGATCTCAACTATGGTAAAAAAAGATTCCTCATTGGTAAGACATAGAGTGAGTGAATGTTTAAGGTCTCTGCACTTTCCCAGATATTGACTTTAATTAATGACAGATAATTTTAATGTATTTTTTCTGCCAGTTTCGTTCATTATAATTCATTGGAAGTATTTTGGAAAAAGAAAAAGCTTTTGGAAAAATTCTCTGGGGTGAAATGTGTCAGCGTTGCACTCCCAAATGCAAGTGATGTTCTTAACAATTATTCTTGCATTTATGTGGTGGTCACTCTCCAGGAGCCTGGAGGATCACTGGATTGCTCAATTAAATCCCCAAAGAAGACATCATGAGGACATTTGTGTCATCAGCATTTTTCAGTATCTGCACAACTATTGCCACTAAAGAGGAATCCAATCATTAAGAAATTGTTGGAGAAATATTTGTCAGATTTATAGGCCCAGAAAAATCTCTGGAGACAACAAGGTCTTGACAAGGTATATGTCTCCCATAAAGGAAATGGGAGCTCAAGTAGGGCTTTCTCCCCCATCTTTCAGTTGGGGATCATGGCCATAGGCATTCATTGGGAGTGTGTCAACATCTGCAAAGTGATGATTGTGGTCTCCCAATCCAAACCCAATTACCAAAAGAGTGGGCATGGACTTCATTGAGGAACCCACCATTTTGAAGATCTTGACAAAAACCAGTGCAGACACATTGGTCATGGTGCAACAAGAGATATAAATATAAATGGCATTGCTGAAAACAATTGTGACAATGGCTAATGTTATATTTAAAAAATAACTAAGAAAGAAATGTTTTATAGACATCAGGCCAGATTCATCAAGAAATTGTTAAATTAAAATAAAGTAGGAAGGTGAAAAAAAGTAAAGAACCAAAAAGGCAGCAAAAGACTGAGGCTTAGAATCATAATTGTTTAGGATACTGTAAAGGCAAGGCCAGTATGCTGGACCTTTCAAACTTCAATTGTTTCTGCATCAAATGCACTGAATATAGAACAGTGATGGCTAACCTTTTTGCCGTCGCATGCCAAAAGCAGGGGGAATGTGGGGGGTGGGGTCATGGACGCGCATGCCCACACCTAGAATTCAATTCCTCCCAGTGCCCCGCCCCTCCTGCGCATGCGTACGTGACACCCCTCCCCCCCATGCTCCCCCCACTTTTGGCACACAACAGCAAAAAGTTTACCGGTGGGCCCAGTAGGCCCATTTTTCACCCTCCCCAAGCCCCAGAGGCTTTCTTGGAGTCTGGGGAGGGCAAAAATGGCCTTCCCCACCCCTCCAGAGGCCGGAAACAGCCCGTTTCCTGACTTCTGGTGGGCCCAGAAGGCCCAAAAACCAGCTGGATGGCGCATGCACGCATGCTGGAGCTGAGCTAGGGCAACACTCGTGTGCCCACAGATATGGCTCTGCATGCCACCTGTGACACCCGTGCCATAGGTTCGCCATCACGGATATAGAATATAAACAAGGAGAACTAGAGAGCCTGATTCAGAAAGTTTAATATTATATGACGCAATTCAGTGATTAAGGCAGAGGTGGGGAACTATGGCCTCTTTATGACTTGTGGACTTCAACTCCCAGAATTCCTGAGCCAGACATGGTGGTTCAGGAATTCTGGGAGTTGAAGTCCACAAGTCATAAAAGGCCTATAATTTCCCACCCCTGGATTAAGGCACCAAGATAGAAACCAGTAAACTGAGTTTGAGTCCTGCCTTAGACAAGAAAGCCAACTGGGTGACTTTGGGCAGTCATTCTGTTTCAGCACAAACCACCTCACAAGGTGGTTATTATGGAGAAAAGAGAAGGAGGAAGGAATAATATAAGGCAGGATAAAGAAAATTTAAAAACATATTAGCACATAACATGGGAAAGCACTTATTAAAAGAAAAAAAAGGTTGCACAGTACACACACACACACACACAAACAAACAAACAATTACAAACACATTTGTCTAAAAGTTCAGAAATTGGAACATGGAAATCCTGTTGAACATGTTAGGGTTAATATAAAAGAAGATAGTAACAAAGGTATCAGGGGAGTCCACCTAGACAGATAGAAACTACGCCTGAGGCCTTTCTGAGTCAGATGACTGGATATTCAGAGGGTTGCACAATAATGATAGTGGGAGATTTCAGTAATTTTGACCTCTGTTGGGGGTCTGCCTAAAGTCAGAGTTCCAACATACTCTAGTCCAGTTTGCTGACAACTTCATTTCTCAGAAGGTTTAAAACTATTCTGCATCTAATCTTCACCCACCGAGAAGAATTGGTTGAAAAAGTGAAGATGACTTTACAAGAAGAAAGGATGGGACAAAGGTATTGATACATGCAGAGCTGTCTAAAAGACTGGCAAGGAAAAGAGACACTCATAGCAAATGGGAGGAGGACATAACCAAAGAGGAATGCAATTGCCAGAAAATGGATGAGGGTGTTGAGGAGGCAATTATCAACCTTCAGATGAAAAAAGGTTGGAGGGGTGACAAATACTTTGGAGGAAGAAAGGAGGCATATCTGTTTAAAATGGCAAAATCTACCTTGAGGTGCATAACAGGAACATACAAACCAAATCATGGCCTGGAATAGTTTTAAGGTAATCCACTTTTCATAAAGGACTGGGACCAATTGGAAAACATTCAGAGGATGGCTACTAAGCTGATGAAAGAGTCTAAACTCCATGAGGAAGGTTTGGGATATGTTTTTTAGGGGGGGGCTTCAAGCCAGTAATGGCTCCTGGACTGATGTTCTGTCCCCGTTTCACACACGCACACCAGCAGTCGACCAAGAGTTAAAATAAACCAGCAGACAAGAATTTCCTTTGATAACAGAATTGGCAGCAATCCAGTGGCTGCTTGCCAAAAGTTTTTACTTACAAAGGGAGGTTTTTCTCCTCCATCCGAAACATCAAAGTAAGTCCACAAAAGCCAAAGAATAATCAAGTCCAGTCCAAAAATCAATCCAAGCAGAGCATATAACAAAGTTCCAGAAATGCAGAATGACTTACTAGCTTTCAGCTTTGTTCGTCACAAGGCTTGACTGGCCACCACACCCCCTTTTATCCCCTGTGGGGTGTGGTCAGCTTAATCTCTGGCACACCTCTTCCTCTGCTGCGCGTGCTTATCTCTACGACGCTGTCAGGGGTCCAGCCAAGACTCATCTCCATCGCTGTCCAACTGTGGCTGCTCCAAAGTACCTGGCCCCTGGTGCCTCAGGTGTCCTCCGAAGGCCAAGAGATATCTTGGCCTTCGGAAGACACCTGAGGCATTGCCAGAGAGGAGGGTCCTGGAGAGGGAGGCCTTGCCAACTCCTCTCCTTCACTTTCGGAGTCTTCTCCCTCTGATAAGACAGGCTTGGGGGTCGGAGTCACAATAACTGTATTGTCAAGCAGCTTTCTTGGCAAGATTTTGAAATTGGTTGCCATTGCCTCCTTCCTAGGATTGAGGAGGTGTGACTGGCTTTGTGCCTAAGGCACGACTAAAATTCACTCTTCCTGTTTCTAGCCCATTGTCTTAACCACTACACCAAACTAGATATCTCTGGGTATCTTTAGTCTATAGAAAACATGAATGTGGAGAGGATAACAGACATATGTTGTTGACCAGTGGTGGGTTGCTACCGGTTCGCCCTGGATCGGTAGCGGCAGCATCCGGAGGCTCTGCCCACCCACCCGGATGCTTCTACGCATGTGCAGAAGCATCACGCACACACGAGCAAACTGGTAGCAACAGGTTTTGAAACCCGCTGACATACTATATGTGTTCTGTCCCCTCCCTGCTTCAGAAGCCCAGACAAGCACACACACTCGAACAGGAGTATTCAGAAGTTGTTTATTTACCATCCATAAACAACAAGCTGGCAGCGAGCCCGGGAGAGATAACGACAGCTGTTGTTTTGAGTTGCCACGGCCAGTCCCTGATAAGGCTCCAAGTATTTATATCCAATACACGTTTAAAGAAAACACTTAGCTGCTGCAGTATTTCAGGACACAAGCAGTCAGGGTAAAACTTTGTTCATCACAAAAGCCAACAAGGTAAGGTCAGCTCCTTTTATACCTTGTGGGGCGTTGGCTTTGTGACTCATCACCTCGTGCTCGGCCCCACCCACTCCTTTGCTGAGCCCGTCTCTCTGATCGTCGCCACCTGGGATTAATCCACTCCCTCTCCTCATTATCGTCTGACTCAGAGGAGCTTTCTTCCACAGGGCTTTCAGCTGGGGCCTGGGGTGGTGCCAAACCAGACGGGCCAGGGAAGGAGGCCCTTGCCTCCTCCTCCTCTTCACTTTCGGAGGATTCTTCCTCCGGAGGTCCGGGCTCGGGAGCCAAAGACACAACAATATGTGAATCAATTTGAGCATTCAAAGGTGAAAGAAATTGTAAGTATTATTCCTATCAAACCCCAGAGCAACTTGCAAGAACAAAACCAAATTGTGAGTAAAAGAAGGATACTATTTTCTTTTTCTTCACCCTCATGTTTTTCTGGCATAAAATAACTCCTCAAATATATATTCTACTAAAGTTAGTCAATCACATAGTATTCTTGCATTAATATGAAGTCATAATTGCATGAAACCAGAAACCCTCAGATATCCAGACCCACTTAATTATGTTTTGGCCATTTGGTCTGTAAGACTACATGCCATCAGTCCTTGACTCTCTGTTTGCATCTGAAGACTGTATAACAGGAAATGAGAAGCAGCATTATGTCCAGGCACAACACCGCAGGAAATAGTGGTACTGGTAAAGGGATCAACTATAAAATAAATGTGCTGTTTTGGTGCAACCCAAACCTCCTTTTGCAGGTGTCAAAATGCTAAAGACATGTGTGAAAGGGATTGAACTTGCATTACAACATTGTGATGCTCATTTCACTCGTTTCATTCTAACGAAACACATTCTATGGACACTCTTAGTGTCCATCAGCAAACTTTCTCATACTTCTGCTTTTCTTGTTTTCTATCATGAATGGAATGGAATGGAATGGAATGGAATGGAATGGAATTCTTTATTGGCCAAGTGTGATTGGACACACAAAGAATTTGTTTTTGGTGCATATGCTCTCAGTGTACATAAAAAGAAAAGATACATTCGTCAAGGATCATAAGGTACAACACTTAATGATAGTCATAGGGTACAAATAAGCAATCGAATCATACTAGGAAACAATCAATATAGATCATAAAGATAGAGCAACAAGTTACAGTCATACAGTCATAAGTGGGAGGAGATGGGTAATAGGAACAATGAGAAGATTAATAGTAATAGTAATGCAGACTTAGTGAATAGTTTGACAGTGTTGAGGGAATTATTTGGTTAGCAGAGTGATGGCATTCGGGAAAAAACTGTCCTTGTGTCTAGTTGTTCTGGTGTGCAGTGCCCTATAGCATCATTTTGAGGGTAAGAATTGAAACAATTTATGTCCAGGATGCGAGGGGTCTGTAAATATTTTCACATATTTTTGACTCGTGCAGTATACAGGTCCTCAATGGAAGGCAGGTTGGTAGCAATTGTTTTTTCTGCAGTTCTAATTATCCTCTGAAGTTTGTGTGAAGTCTGTATGAAGCAGGTGCCCAGAAATGAAATAGTAGAAAAAAATAGGTCTTTGAAAACAAACTATATAATTTATATTCAAACAGACATTTCCCCATCAACACCTCCTAATATGCATAAGCAGATATGCTTGAATCTGAACGACAGACACTACAGGGCAAGGCCTCAAGGATAGTAATTGAATGAGCCCATTCAAAAGTTAGCCTAAATTTTGTATACAGCCATTCACAACATGAAACCCATTTGCTAGTCAAAACGCTCTAGATAGTGTGGCTGATGAATAGATATTTTCTGTCTTGAACATCTGTAGTTGCAGAAAGAAATTAACCATCCTAACATAGCTAAACTCTTTGCTTTTTTCTTGTCTCACAGCTCATAAAAATATCACACCCTGGTAAGTACATTTTAGGCCCAGTGAGGAGAAAAGCTGTAGCATGTGAAACAGATTTGAACAGAAAAATAATAGCAGATTGGTAAGGGTTAAAGAATCTCTCAGTTTGCTATTTCTTTTTTCATAAATCACCTTTTCTTTACCTGTTTCTATGGCATCAGGGTATATGAGTCGGTGTGCCGATATTTGCTCCTAGGCATAGGAGGCTACTGAGGAAATAAGGAGAATTCAAAATAGCTTCAAGTAGATTGTACCAGAGTGGTTTCTAGGAGTCAGTAATAAAATCAGGATTAATCTAAGCATTAAGGAGTCGCAGACTCTTTTCAAGAAGGTGTTCCAATCAGACATAACTCCCCTGTCCAAATTGAACAATAAAGTCTACTACTAATTGAGAAGACTGATACTTCTTTCTCTCTTTTTCCCCCCTTTCCTTTCTTTTCCTCTCCTCACCCATCCCCTCCCCACACTTTATATCACCTCCTAATCATGCAGCTCAGCTTGTGGGCTTCATCTCTGCACAAGGACAAGCACAGTGAGATGCCTTATTAGCACCACACAGACAACAGCAACAATTGTAAATCAACTGGATAGATTAGACTAGAGAATAAGCTTCCTCTGATTCAGGCACTCAAAGCACTGCAACAGAAGACAAAAGAGTTTAGATTTCAGAGTATAGTAGAAGGGCTGCTAATGTTTACTTTCTTTCATTTCTATTGGCAATACACAAAGCTGATTGTTTAATGCAAAAATAAAAAAAAATACAGCATGGGAGGATCATAATACAGCTAGTTGGGCTGCTATGCTCTTCATGTTTCAGTGATAAGGGATCTTGTTTAATTCAAGACCCTGGACAGTTATTTCTATTTTTTGAGAAATAAGGAAACCGTGTCTGATACAAATGACCAATCTGCTAGTGGTGCTGCTGACTAATGCCATGTTGGGATGGCTTGGTTTGATTTTTCATGCTGTGTGAAATCTGTATGGGTATTTGTACCCTAGCCAAATGGACTTTGAGGATGCATTTGTTTTTATTATTTATACGCCACTTTCTATTATTGTAAATTTAAAACTTTATGTAAAAGGTTCTCCCTGGTAGTTCTGTCAATTGGCCATAACTGTAAAAATGAAGTCAGTCTTCTCATATCCTAGCAGGATTTCATACACCAAAATGAAAGCCTTGAATTTAATTTACAGCCAATTCACATAACATTTGCCTGTTCAGGAGCTCCCCTCAAGAGCTGCATACAGAAGGTATCACAGTAATGTCTGGTCTTCATCTTCACTGAAAGTGTTGCCTAGTTGGTCAATCAAACATCTGCCGGGAAACAGCCAAGCTCAGAGACCACCAAGGACCCCATAGTTCAACCCTGAGCTACAAATATTCTCTTCTCTACTACTCTGTCCTTCAGCTCATAAAGATAGTGTGAATCAGGAAACAAATATCAAATACACTGGTACTATTGGAATTCTGTTTTATTGTTACAGGGTATAATAATAGAATCTGCAAAACTCTTTCAAAGATAAATAGTATGTTCTCTGTGCTTTCAAGTTTTTCTATCCTAATGAAAACAACAATTCATTTCAATTTTAGTTACTTTGTTGCTATATAAGTTAAAGATACGTGACTTTCCTTCTCAACTCTGGGAAGTGGAGACACTTGGAGAAGGTTTCTTTGCTTCAGGCACATTGAATATTAACCAGCTCCTGCCTTTGTCTTTTAAAATTTGAGACAATAAGCCTTGATGCAAAACACATAACTTGGAGGTCGGTTTGGCAGGTCAATTTATAGATGCTTGCTCAGAAGTTGGTCTAGGACAGGCCTGTCAAATTGGCGGCCATAGGGCCATATACGGCCTGTGCAGGCCACGCCTGCACCAGCTCCGCAAAGGCAAAAAACATTGTGATACATCATGATAGGGTGTGTGATTTCCCGAAGGTCACACAGTCAGCGGAGAGCTCAAATTCCTCTCTAATGCTCCAAATTTCCCCTCAAACACTCCCACATTCTTGGCAAGTCCCAGAGCAAACTGCGCGCGTGCACACACACACACACGGCAGCCTCTGGCTGCACCCAGTTCAGCAAAACAAAGGAACAGGGAAATGAGTTCAGGAAACAAGGAACAAACAATGAGTCCACAAAGTCAGGAACAAGGTACTGAGTCCATAAAGTCAGGAAGAAGGCACTGAGTCCATAAATAAGGAAGAAGCAAGTAGTCCTGCAAACTCCAAATGTCTGTACCAGCACACCAAACTCTACCAATTCAGCATTTGTTCCTGACAAATGCCCCTCCCTGCAGCATCTCCTTAAATCTCAGTCCCCAGGCGTTCCTTGTGAAGAGGGGCTAGGTGCTCTCCTCCCGAGTCATCGAGTTGGCCTGCACTGTTCCCCCCTTCCCTCCACTCTCCGTGCTTGGGGATCAGGAGGGGGCAGTCCTTGTTCATCGCCTGAGCTCTGTCACTCCTCATATCCACTGCTTGCTCTCTCTCAGTCATCCTGCCCCATTCCTCCCTGCCAACAAGTCGTCCCAATCCTGAAGGGCTCTGGGCTGACTCAGCCTGCTCCTCCCCACATTCCTCTGAAGCCAAAGAAGCTGCCCCCTCGATCTCTGTTGGCTCTAGCTCTGGCTTGTCTTCAGGTTCTGATGGAGGCATGGCGTGGCCCATGATGCAAGCAGGTTTGACGCCCTTGGTTTAGGATGTGGGATGGGGCACATGTTTCTCTCTGCCTCCTATTGTGCCAAAGAGAACCAAGGTGGGATAATCTTGAGTTTCTATCTCACTCTCTCCTTTTTCTTGGGGCTGAACTGGAGTTTATAAAACTCATCTCCCATTTCTTCTTGAATGTTATCTCTGGTTTTTGTACACTGTCTATGAACAGCCCCTTTCAAGGAAGGGATGAATATTTGTGCTTGTTATTTAAAATAAATATTTGTTACTTATTTGTTTTTCAAAACTGAAAGAAAAATATTTCAACATTGTGTGACAACAGTGTATCATGGAACACATAATTGTATATGGATTTAACCTTAATTTCTTGCCTTTAACTTTAATCTACCAGAATAGATTTATAGAAAAGCCGCCCTGAGTCTTCGGAGAAAGGCGGCCTATAAATTGAATTAATAAATAATAAATTGAATTAATAAATAAAACAAATCATGCTGAGTATCATCAATATTGATAAAAACCTCAAAGCTTTTTTTTTCCTGGTGGTCCTCTGGTGAAAAAGGAGAAATAAGGAGATTTAATCCTACTTTTCATTTCTATGGCTGAAATGCTGGAGCATTGCCAATATGAGATATACAGTATAATGGAACATTTTGAGTAGAATTGGTTTGTTCCAAGTTTAAAAGACACATGCCTTTCCTTTACATCCATGCCTCTAAGTAAAAATTTATCAATAGCTTGGCTCCAAATAAGATGCTCATTGGATCATTCTCTAAGGTTCAGCAACATGACCAGGACATCACTGGCTAGTAAAGAAAATAAGCTCCCCTATATAGAAACAGAGTCAATTATACTCCGATGTATTACAAGATTACTAAAATTGTAGCTTTGTACCTTAAGACTCACTTCCCTCTTTTTCAAGGCTATCTAATGTTAACTAGGTATTGCCACCTAGGAAATTCTTCACCATTTTTTTCTGTAGATGAAGTGCCAGGTAACAACAAAATTTATCATACTTATTAAACAACTTCAGGCATGAGGATCTAGTTTTGATTTGTTTTTGCAGCTCAACTACTATAGGCAGAAACACATAAAATCAATTATAAGTATTTCTAATTTGTCTTCCTATATTTTGTGTCTATAAAACATATTATAAATATAAAAACTATAAAAATAATTTTACTCTTATGTAAATAACATTGAAATTGAAATATGAATAACATTGAATTAAAATAACCAAAAGAAAAATTATATTATTTTTCAGGCTGAGGAAACTAGCAAAATCTGCATTTAAAATCATGTTAAAACTTAATATCAGTACAAAAGTACGCATGCAGTATACAAAATCAATGATTATGGAAGCAGACCAAACCAGCATCTAAGCCTTTGCAGCTTTTAATGTCTTGTAAAGCTATCTGTTTACAGAAAAAGCAGAACTTTACCTATGCATGAAATCCAAATAATTTATAACAGAGGAGCAACTTACTTATCAGTTGGGCAAACAGTCATGGAGCTACCAACATTGCGATCTAATTTTCACAGAAGTGAGACTTCCGCTTCCGGTTCCGCTGGCGACAGACTCTGATCGGGCTAGCTCTGGCCCCAGAGTCCGATCCCCCCCCATCTGGAGGCCCTTTGGGCCAAGCGCCCCATTATTGGGGCGTTTGCCGTTTGAGGGCGGCTCGCCAGGGGTCCCCTGCCTCACTTCCAGGGGCAGGGAGGCCGATGCTGGCACGCCCGAGGCTCCAGAGGGGGTGGGAGGCGACCGGCGGCTTTTTTTCGAGGCCGCGGAGGCGCCATAGCGCCTAAGGGGACCGGTGCTAGCTAAGAAGGCACAACGGACTGTACTGACTGATTGGAGAGTGGAGCAGGCATCCTGGAGGCGAGAGGGGGGGGTTGGAGTTCCCCCCCCTTGTAGCTGGAAAGGTGCCGTGGCAGAGAACTAGGGGGAAGGAGATGGAGTGAAACCCCTTACCTTGCTGACTTTTCCTTGGAGGATGGCTCTGGCAGAGTTTCTTGGAGAGATCTGGTGGCCTCTCTCCCCGGCAGGCAATGGCGGCAGTCTGACTTCCTGCTTCTTTATTTATGATTGAAGACAACATTCTCCTCTGGCTTCCTGTTTGACCTACTCTATACTTCGGACTCGTTGCTCCTGTGAGCGCCCACTGGTGGATAGTTGAAAAATTACTCTGATTGCTATCCCTCTTTCTTCTCTGGAGGTTTGCCCTTTGATTTCTCATCTTCTACGGATCTAAGATGGCTAAGGGCCACAAATCAGCAGCAACTGACATGGGGAAAATTTTGGAAAGACTGGCGATATTGGACCAAAAGTTGGACAAGTTAGATGACGTCCAAAAAGGATTATCTGAAATTAAATCTGAAATGACACTTATGAAAAAAAGATTTAAATGATGTTCAACAGCTGGCAGAGCAAAACAAGAAGAAGATGGGGGGTCTGGAGGGGGAGGTACGGGCACTCCAGAAGGTGGAGGATGGGAGAGGAAATGCAATGTTAACCTTACAATTGGATAAGATGTCTTATTTTCTCAGGTTCCAAAACGTGGAACAACTTGACCAGGAAAATTTGAGAGAAGTGATGGTTAAAATGTTGGGTGAATTTTTAGAAAGAGATTTGGAGTCTATTGGAAGGGATGTGGACTTGGTGTACAGAGTAAACTCACAATTTGCAATTTTACATAATCTACCAAGAGAGATTCATATTAAATTTGTGAGAAGGGAACTGAGAGATGAGATATTGAGAAAACAAAGACTGGGGGCGCTGGTGTACAGGGGCAAGGAGATCACCATCCTGAAGCAGATTCCCAGACAGGTACGAGAATTAAGAAGAAAATATTATTTTTTATCAAATAAGCTGTACCTCAAGGGAGTAGGTTTTAGGTGGTTGATTCCGGAGGGTTTGATGATTTTTTGGGAGGACAGTAAGAAGAAAATTAATAATGTAACGGAAGCTAAGGCTTTTTTTGACCAACATAAATCCTTCCTAGGTGGAGAAGATACAGGAGCCGAAGAGGGGGAAGTATTAGATGATCAAGGAGCGGAGGCGGACGGAGCTGTTGCGGCCCGGGAGGGGGAGGGAGGCCAGACCATGGTTTTAAGAGCCAGAACTAGGAAATGAAGAAAGGAGGGGAATCTATTGTTTAAGGTTTTTTTAATTGACATTTTTTTTCTCTCTCTTCTTTTATTGTATTTTGTATAACACTTTTTTTTTGTTTATATAATTTTTATATAACCTGGTTGTTTGTTTTGATTTAAGATAATAATGTCTGTTGTGTGAGAAATTAAAAAAAAGAAAATAATAACTGAAATATCTTTGTATAAAGATATTGAAAATTCAACATATTGTAAACTATAATATTGTATATTTTTAACCAATAAAAACTTTTTATTAAAAAAATAATAATAATTTTCACAGAAGTAACTCATTGCAAACTCTACAATGATTTTGCAGCCTTCAGCCATGATCTTAGTAACTGCAGCTTTCTCCAGCATCCTATCATTCACATAATTTGACCAAAAGAAGCAAGGGCATTACTGGTTTCTGCTGTATGTCCAATAAACAAGATTTAAAATATATACACATAGACATATTAATTATGAGCCATAAAATAGACTCACAGGGCTCAGATTTTTTTTTTTAACTGTCCTAAAGCACAAAATTTATCTGGAGTTTTACACAACCAGAAAGTATCTTTCTACTATTGCAACAAATATTGCAAACATACAGCTACCTTGAGTACTTCTCTGAACATAACTTAATTAATTAATTTCTGGACTTTCAGTTCAGTCTTGACTCCTGGTGAATGCCTGGATAAAACGAGGCCATTATCAACATTATTTTTTTAAGTGGTTTGCAGCTGCATTCTTCTTAGAGCTGAAAGAGAGTGATTGGCTCGAGATCATCCTCAGCCAGTTAACTTTGTGCCTAAAGCAACATTAGAACCAGGGGTGAAATGTAAAATTTGTTACTACTGGTTCTGTGGGTGTGGCTTGGTGGTGGTGGAGGTAATGTGACTGGATGGGCGTGGCCAACTTTTAAAAAAAAAATTTTCAAAGCATTTTTTCTAATGCTTTGAAAAGCCTCTGCCGATCAGGCAACTCAGCTGGGATCGTCAGAGACTTTTCAAAGCATTTTTTAAACCACCTCTTCGGCCAAGAGGTTGCAGAAAAAAATGCTTTGAAAAGCCTCTGATGATCCCAGTTGAGCTGCGCGATCATCAGAGGCTTTTTTTTAAAACTTTTAAAAGCATTTTTTCATCAGAAGAAGTAGTAGAAAAAATGCTTTTAAAAGTAAAAAAAAAAAAGCCTCTGATAATCGTGAGGCTCAGCTGGGCATGGGGGGGGGGGGGGCGAGGTGCAAGGATTTTTGCTACCGGTTCTCCGAACCACCCGCTGCCATCACTACCGGATCGGGCGATCTGGTCCGAATCAGGAGCATTTCACCCCTGATTAGAACTCATGGTCTCCCTGTTTCTAGCTTGGTGCCTTAACCATTGCACCAAAGCGGTTCTCCTGTGAAAAAGATTTTCGGTTATAAAATGAATGAACAAATGAAAGAAGGAATAAATGATAAAATTAGCATTGGGGCAAAGTTTATATCAAGTTGAACTTTGCCTACTGCCAGTATTTCTTTCCTAAGAATTTTAAATTCATTACCAAATTGCTTCAGATCACTCCTTTGGCATAATTTAATTTTATGGAGAATTACAGAGGGTTAAAAAAAATCGCGCACACATACACATGGCTAAGAAAGCACTTAAATGTTAATGGAAGTGCCTTAATATGTTCTTCTAAAGCTTTTGCTAATGCATTTATGATGTGTTTTTCTCTGGAAGTTCGTTCTTTCATTAAGAAATTCAAATAAAATGGTAGAGACTAAAGTGGTTAAAAAGAATGGAAAGGACTTGACACCAATCAGTCTAGTACATAATGCAACATGGAGATAGACTGTGATTGAGACACAAAACAGAATCCTAAATCTTTGTAGAGTAAATGCTGTTTTTTCCCAGCAAAATGAAGTCCATGTTCAACAGCATTACTTAATCTGAAAAACTAGAACATTAGCCTGAACATTCTATCCTTTGGAGAGGACTAACCTCAAATGAACTATTTTAACTATCTGTAAGTAACTGTAAGTATCTGTAAGTAACAGGGACCCAGTGGCTCAGTGGCTAAGGTCGACAATTCAGTTGTTTGAATCCCTAGTGCCGCGTAAGACAGAGGCTCGAACAGCGGAGCCATGAGCTCCCGTTACTTGTCCCAGCTTCTGCCAACCTAGTAATTCGAAAGCACGTAAAAAATGCAAGTAGAAAAAATAGGGACCACCTTTGGTGGGGAGGTAACAGCATTCCATGTGCCTTTGGCATTTAGTCATGCCAGCCACATGACCATGGAGTCGTCTTCGGACAGCGCTGGCTCTTTGGCATTGAAACGGAGATGAGCACTACCCCCTAGAGTTGGGAACGACTGGCACATATGTGCGATGGGAACCTTTACCTTTTAAGTAACACCACCATGTTTTCCATTTGAAACCTTACTAAATTGAGTCTGCATAAAACCTTTGGCAAGGACTTATTTCAAAAAGGGACATTCTTGCCATTTTTTTTGTTAGCCCATGGCTTAATTTTTGTATAATTTTGGGAAGGACTAGATTGCAAATGCAATATTTGAATAAAGCCAAAGTCCTAAATGCATTACCTATCTAATGCACAAACTCTTTGACTGATTTGAATCAGGTTTTATTGCATCTATGTCATTAATTCTAAGATGAAATAGTCTGAACCATACACTGCTCCATGTACAATCGTTCTACTAATTTATGTAAAGTCATGATTATGTTCCATCTTTTTTTAAAAAAATCTTTCTCACAGCTAATCTTTGTAAAGAATGTCTCTTTTTCTTTTCTGTACTACCACACATGCTTCTTTCAAATATTTATAGCCCACCCGCTATCCAGAGGATTGCAAGGTGAATTTCAATGCTTTAAAATAAGAAAATCCTGTAAAGCTTGATAAAATAAATATAAATTAATGGAAAACCTATAGTTCTAAGAGATTGGGAGGAAGCTGAGAAAGTAACATAAACAACCAACAGATGGGAGAAGAGTTCATTAGTAGTTTATCTCCAGGCTGCCAAAAGCCCAGGAAGAAAAAATTCAAAATATTCAAAGAAATTCTGCTATAATTAACTCATTAATAGGAGAGGGAAATTATCACAGTTTCCAAAGTTCAGGATTTTACCCTAAATTTTTCATTAAAGGTCATTTATTTATTTTTTACTTTGACATGATTCTTGCTTACTTGAACATATCCTTTGATACACATATTGTATTTAACAATAGTATAGTTAATCCTAAATTTAACAAAACTTGCTTTTAGCAGTTTTTCAACAGCAGCCCAGTGATCAAATTAAGGAACCCAAAAGGGGATCCAGCTGGCTAGAGGTATGACCAGTATATGAGATGTATACCCATCCTCTCCCTAAAGCTGAATTTAACACACAGGCACTTCTCACAAACAAGTTGTCCTATAAAATGAACATCATCTTCTCCCTCTAGTCTTAGCTTTTTGGTTGTTACAGGTACCAAAATCCAATCAGGCAGATTTCTGAAAAGACAATGTTACCACCTTTGTTCACACAGTTATTGATAGTACATGCCAGATCTATTTGCTCATCCACAAACAGATTATGGATGAGAAGTGATTCTATTATGAATGGACTCATTTACCAGAAGCAAGTTCAAGGTCACTAATAATCTAGCCACCAAAATTTAGGATTTAAATCCTTAAACTGGAAGTGAAGTTTAGCGCTATTACTTCTATTCTCTTTTGGGATAAACAGTGTTTTGTAACGAATGAGAAAATTAAAGGGATGAGATAAGCCAAAAGGAAATAAAATGTATCTAATTCTGCTTTATGGCAACACAATTTACTATACTCTTAATAGCTTTCTGCTTTTGCAAATTATCCATACTTCTATCACATGCATACAACATTTCAAAACTTCATAACTTGCTTTTCATTCTTTAAATGTTTATGGAGATTCTCTTTGAAATTGTTGTACTTTCACTCTAATTTCATTCACTTATTTCTTTTTTCCATGTCCATTTCCCCCAGAATTCATACTTTATATTATCTAGTTAATATCTGTCTCATATTAGGAAACTTTTATCACTAAATGTCTAAATTGGTTATCATAAGCAATGGCATCTTACTTAGATTTGTTTCATAGAACAGAACAGAACAGAACAGAATTCTTTATTGGCCAAGTGTGATTGGATACACAAGGAATTTGTCTTTGGTGCATATGCTCTCAGTGTACATAAAAAATACATTCATCAAGAATCATAAGATACAACACTTAGTGATAGTCATAATCACTATCGTAATTATCGGATAGTAAATAATAAATCAAATCATACTAGGAAACTAAATAAAATAATATAAATCATAAAGATACAAGCAACAAGGTTATAGTCATAAGTGGGAGGAGACAGGTAATATGAAGGATGAGAATAATAATAATAATAATAATAATAATAATAATAATAATACAGTCTTAGTAAATAGTTTGACAGCATTGTGGGAATTAGTGGTTTAGCAGAGTGATGGTATTCTGGTGTGCATGCCCTATAGCGTTGTTTTGAAGGTAGAAGTTGAAATAATTTATGTCCAGGATGTGAGGGGTCTGTAGATATTTTCACAGTCCTCTTTTTGATTCGTGCAGTATACAGGTCCTCAAGGGAAGGTAGGTTTGTAGCAATTGTTTTTTCTGCAGTTCGAATTATCCTCTGAAATCTGTGTCTGTCTTGTTGTGTTGCAGAGCCAAACCAGACAGTTGTAGAGGTGCACATGACAGACTCAATAATTCCTCTGTAAAACTGAATCAGAAGCTCCTTGGGCAGTTTGATCTTTCTGAGTTGGCGCAAAAAGAACATTCTTTGTTGTCCTCTTTTTATGACATTTTTGATGTTAGGTATCCATTTTAAGTCTTGAGATATGAACAAACCTAGAAACCTGAAGGTCTCTACTGTTGATACTGTGTTGTCTAGTATTGTAAGAGGTGGTAGTATAGGAGAGTTTTTCCTAAAATCTACCGCTATTTCTACATTTTTGAGTGTGTTTAGTTCAAGATTGTTCCAGTTGCACCACGAGGCTAGTTGTTCAACCTCCTGTCTGTATGCAGATTTGTCGTTGTCTCAAATGAGACCAATCACTGTTGTATTATCTGCAAACTTCAATACTTTAACAGAAGGATCTTTTGAGATGCAGTCATTGGTATATAGAAAGAAGAGAAGTGGATAGAGCACACAGCCCCTGGGGGAGGGGGGGGCTGTGCTAATTGTACGGTATCTGATGTGATTTTGCCTACTTCACCTGCTGCTTCCTGTCTGTTAGAAAGCTTATGATCCATTTACAAGTGTGGTCAGATACAGGTAGCTGATTTAGTTTAGTTAGAAGAATATCTGGAATGATGGTATTGAATGCTGATCTGAAGTCTACAAAGAGAACCCTTGAAATCTACAAAGAGAACCCTGTCTTTGGAAATTCAAAATGTTGTAGGATGTAGTGCAGAGAAGGGGTGAAATCTAAAATTTGTTACTACCAGTTCTGTGGGCGTGGCTTGGTAGGGTGGTGGTGGTAATGTGACTGGATGGGCATGCCCAACTTTTTTTTTTTAACTTTTAAAAGCATTTTTTCTACAATCTTAAGAGGTTGCAGAAAAAAATGCTTTTAGAAGCTTCTGATGATCAGGAAACTCAGCTGGGATCACCAGAGGCTTTTAAAGGCATTTTTTTCCTACAACCTCTTCGGCCAAAGAGGTTGTAGAAAAAAAATGCTTTTAAAAGTAAAAAAAATCACCACAGGTGGTGGGCCCAATGGGATGGGGTCAGTTGTAGGAGGCTTGGCTATTGTTGGTGTGTCTGAGATGGAGATTGTGGAGATGGGTGGCAGTAGTTTTCTCTCAAACCTACAGAAAAACTTACTCAGGTCATCTGCCAGTTGCTGAATTCCTTCAGCATGGGAAGGAGGTTTGCTGTAACTGATGATGTTTTTAAGAGTTTTACATATGTTTGCTGGTTCATTTGTTGAAAACTAATTCCTTAGCTTTTCAGAGTAGCTTTTTTTTTTTTTTTTTTTTTTTTTGCTGCTCCCTTGTTAATACATTTCTGGCCTGATTCTACAACAATCTACCATCTTTTCTGTAGGCTTCCTCTCTGGTATGATGTAGCTGCTTATGTTTAGCTGTGAACCAAGGTTTGTTGTTACTGTATATTCGCAGGTTTCTGGTCACCACACATAAGCCTTCACAAAAACTGACATATGATGTTACAGTATCTGTGAGTTCATCCAAGTCTGCAGAGGTATCTTCGAAAATAGAATTCTTTATTGGCCAAGTGTGATTGGACACACAAGAATTTGTCTTTGGTGTATTCCAATCAGTGCAGTCAACACAAGTCTGTAGCTTTAGCTTTACCCCATCAGTCCAAGTCCTCACTGATTTAATTGTTGGTTTCATGGTTTTAGGTCTTTGTCTATAAGCAGGTACAAGGTGAATCATGCAATGATCAGAGTGTTCCACAGTTGCTCATAGTAAAGACTGATAAACATCTTTTAATGTTCTGTAGCAATCATCTAAAGTATTATTGCGTCTAGTGAGACAATTGACATGTGTACTTGATAAATAGACTTCTGATGAAACCATGTATTTGAAACAAATGTTTATTTCTAAGTAAATATTCACCAAATTGATTCTTAGGTCTCCAAAGTTTTTTTCATATTCTTTTCTCTTGTTCCCACACACCCTTTGATGTCCTCTAATAGAATGACCTTTTTCTCCAGATTCCATTTATTCCAAATGTCATACTTTTTTTGCCCCCTCCCCAAACATTCCTGGTTCTTTTGTTATCACCAGGTAGTTAGCCGCAATTTACACATTCCTAGTTTCATATGCACAATAATCTAGATCAATGGTCACCAATTGGTGGTCTGCAGACCATTGGTGGTCCATGAGAAAATTTTGGTTGAGAGGAGGGAGAGTGCCTGAAGGACCCCATCACGTCACTGGGAATCCAGGTGCGTCAGCAAGCAGCACGCTGGATTCATATTAGTGGTCCGTGTGATTTAAAATTATGAACTTGGTGGTCCCTGAGGTCCAAAAGGTTGGGGACCCCTGATCTAGATGACACTGACTCATATCATATTTTGATCAGCGGTGAAATCTGGCCGGATCTATCCGGCTCACGTGAATGGGCGGGAGGCTCTGCCCACCCACTGGGACGTCATTACATCCCATTTTTGACTCTCTGCGTATGTGCAGAAGAGGTATCCATGCGTGTAGCACACATGCGCTCCCACATGCTCCTGTTCCCAAACTGGTAGTGAAGGTAAGTGGATTTCACCATTGGTTTTGACATACATTTTACCTCTTTCATTCACAGCGAAACTACATCATCCTTTTATTCAGTTATTTACCAATTTCAAGCCATAAGGTCAGTCTGCTTTAATTCAAATCTGTTATATCCTTCCATTTCATCTTTGTTTCATATCTATTGTACTGTATTTTTCATTCCATTTGTTAATTCATGCTGTTTTATATACTCCACTTGCTTTTCAAATCATCGTCTTCCATATGTTATGGTCATCACCAATTGACCTATAATATTGAGTTTTTCACTATCCTTAAGAGCTTTGATCAATCAAATCTTTTAGTTCTTCCTCTCCTTCTTCAGCAATTTCAAAAACAAACTTTATTCAAAAAACAATAATAAATTATATACAGTAATGCAGTAAACAAGAGTTCTACTGTATTATGATAACATCTAAAAAAATAGTGAATACAACCTGAAATAGAGATTCAGGCTAAAATTTAAAAACTCCATTCTATAATTTATATAGAGAAATTTCAATCTTAGACTTGCACAACACAGAAAAAGTTGTTATTTAGCACTAGTTCTTGACAAGACTTTTACCTTTCCCCCCACTAAAGTAGTAATTTCTGGAGCAAATGTTCCTCTGCTTCTTTTATCTGGACTTCCTCTAACTTTTTGGGGAGACTCCATGTTAATAACAGGCTGCTAAGGAGCCAGTCTCTCTCTTCTCTAGTCTCTCTGTCAAGGTTTCCACCAAGCTATGCTATGATTTGTTCTTAAAAAGTGGTTTCTATTTCTAACACAGGGAATATGATTTTGTGCATGAAAAAGAGCCTTCTCTCACTCATGGATAAGGCTGATTATCCAGCATGAAGCTGGCCAGCTGTGAATGTAATGGTTTGGAGTCTATGCATTCACAACAAATTGGAATGGGCTTAAATTCTTATCCTCCCCCAAAGCCCACCTGCTGTTCCTCAGGAAGATTCAAAGAACAAAAGCATCCAGAATACCCCTCCATATCTATTTAATCTCAAGGAGTGATGTTAACCTTGTTATAAGTAAGAGAAACCAGCCCACAGGCCGTTGGCTGATCCAATAGGAATCTGTAAAGTTTCAGTACCAAAGCTTCCATATGATCTGGAGGATTAATACACTTGTTCTTCCTAATCTTTTTCTCAGAGCAAGATAATTTGTAAGAGCCACCATGGCAGTTTCAGAGTGAAACTTTAGACAGAAATCCTGGAATGGGTCCAAATAATTTCAATCCACTAAGAGCTAAAGAAGTATCTCATCATACATCTTGCTCGAGGAATATTTGTGATACAGCTGTTGTTCTAAGTACCTCCAGAGTCGTCCTTTGGGGAAGGCCTACCACTATATTGTTCCATGCTCATTAGAGCTCCACAATGTTTTTTTGGGGGGAGGGGGGAAGCTGCTAAAATCAGAGTTTGTACACATAGTAAGAGAAACAATGAACAATACATATTAATGTGTTAATCTTCCTTTCTTGTATTTATGCACACCGTGCTAATCATTATTCTCACACAGTGCCTTTTACCTTTGCAATATGCAGAGAGAGGAAATGGAAATAGTTGGCTAAATTCAATTTTGTGAAGTTCCATTAAAATGCTAAATGCAGTTAAGGTTAGCTCAGTGATGATGCTGATGCTGGTATTAAATAATTCAATCCATACAAGTCAATATGTCTGCCATATTTTGTATTTCAGTTTCCTGATCTTGTTGGAGGGATAAAATCTGGTAAATGAGTCAAGAGGTAATTTTGAGGGTCGGGATTATTCTACATGATCACGGTCAGTGATACCAAGGGAAAAAGCAATGGGAAAACAAATGGTATAGAAAATTCATCAGCCGCTTACTTAATTGTAAATCTTTCTTTACAATGACTTTACATTTCTTTAAAATGACTTTAATAAACTAGCAAACCTTTTTATCTATTTGATTAGTCTGTGAGGGTTTTTATTTTATTCACAGAATCAACCCTTGGATATAAATACTGCAAGCACGTGGATGCCATATGATGCAAGTCACCCCCACTCACACAGAGAGAGACAATTGTGGCCTGCTGTGGCCTTGAATCAAATAAACTTTTTCTTGAAATATTGACAGGTAAAAAATTGGCATAAAATTTTATCTGCAAATATATAAAGATGCCTTCTTGAACAAACCATATAAAATACATATATTAGAGGAGGGTTTTTAATCTCAGAACTTGAAGATGTGTGGATTTCAACTTCCAGAATTCCCCAGACAGTCATACTACCTGTGGAATTCTGGGAGTTGGCATCCACATATATCGAAATTCCTGAAGTTGAGAAGCACTATAGTAGAGAAAGTTGCATGGTATATATACACACACGCACACAAACACAGAGGAAGAGAGATTCCTGGCATTGTTTGTCTTATGCCAAGATAAGAAAACGTTGATATGAAGGGGCTATTTTTTAAAAAAATTAATGAATAATTTTAATAGCATTACTTTAATAACTATTTTCACTTGGTGTCAAACTGTCTCTTGCTTCTATTCTGTATCATTTTCTAATCCACTGGTAGCCTTACCAATTTCATCATGGAGGTAGCAGATTTTTCAGATTAAGATGCAGGAAAACAAATTTCAGGTATTCCAAATTATAATACACATGGGGTTAACCCTAGAGACTTACTGTATTTATTGATAGAGTCTTCTAAACAATTGATCTGATGTGACTTTCTTTTGTAAACTGAAGGTAAGTTCTTATAAAGCTTTCCACCAGGATGCAGGGGAAAGACATTAGACCAGGGGTGTCAAACTTGCGGCCTGCAGGCCAGATGCATCACATGCTGGCCACGCCTCCCCTCGATTTAGGGAAGGGGGGAAAGTTGAGATATATCACGTGACAACAATGTGTCATCACAAGTTTGACATTCCTGCATTAGACTAAAGCTGGCTTGATGTCACAGAAGCATTTTGCATCCCTTTGAGCCTTTGATAAATCCAGTAGCCAGAAGTGACTTCTACACTTTCTTCTAGATTTACCTCTGTAGTAGAACATTTTTTAACACATATTGTATCTGACACCATCTTAAAAACGGTATACTGAGCCGTGGTTGCACAGTGGTTAGAATGCAGTACTGAAAGAGTACTACTTCCGCTGATTACTGGCTGCAGTTTGGCAGCTCAATTTTCACCGGCTCAAGGTTGACTCAGTTTCTGTCCTTCCGAGGTGGGTAAAATGAGGATCCAGATTGTTGGGGGCAATATGCTGACTCTGTAAACCACTTAGAACACTGTGAAGCTGTGTGTAATCAATTGCTATTGGTATACTCTTCTGCATGAAGGACATTGGTCTCTTCTAAGATGGTACTTCCATCAATATAGAACTTTATATTTAAAATAATTAACAGTTTTAACATTGTTTTGAAATCTAATGTCATATCCTTAATTGTGCAATTTCCTTTTATTGACCAAAGGGACCAATCAATTAATAGCAGAATCACAAGTAAGCCTGGGAAGATCAATATGAATTACTACTACAGCCACAGTTTGCAATCTTATGAATACTTTGCTGAGATATTTACAATAGAGTAGATGACAGAATTGCGGTAAAAGTACAGTTCAGCTAATGTGATTTGCGGAATATGGAATCTAGACTTGTTTCATAACAAAATAATAGAAATTAATCCATAGAAATAACAATTATACTTTTGTCTAACTATACAGTATATGTTTATTCTCTCCCCTCTCCCCTTTTAAAAACTTTTCTGGTTTGTTTTATCTCATAATGTCAATAATACAAAATGTGAAGAAATCAAGCCATTATTGATTTACAACCCAGATAATTATATGAATTCTGTCAATCATTTTCAAGCAAATCTTTTTCTTCGTGTGTTTGCCAGAACTATATGATGGAATTCTGCTGATGACATTTGAGAGATGGTGACTTTGATTTCAAAGGAAATGTTTCAGGTTCATTTCATTTTCTTGGAAAAGTAAAAGCAAATTTGCCTTATAAAAAGCAATTACTTCTTGGCTGACCAGTACACAATAGCAATATAAAAGAGAGTTCTCATTCCACTATTCAAATCCTGAACTAGCAAACTATTGTTTGATTTTGCTTTAAACCAATTTTACCTTGTTTGAATTGCAAAACCATTTAATCTTCATAAAGTATATTATTATAATAGAGATCATATTATATTGGTACATTATACTGACTATGGGACAAACAAAAAAAACTACAGCTTTTTTTAATTGCTTCTGCTTCAGAAGCAGAGAAACATTATTAAATATGCAAGATTTATATTTACTTTGACTCTTATGAATGGTTGGGAAGTTTGTTAATCTTAGAATCCAAAAAACATTAATTAGTCATAATTACTTAGCTAGTAAATTCTGGGGATAGATACAATAACAGTTTGGGCTTCTATAGTTCAATCTTCAATACATAGCTGCTCCTCAAGTTTTGGAAAGAGCAAAATAAAAGAATGGGTCTACCTCAATTAATTGTTCACATAACTAGAGATGCTGATGTAGATAGGTGCTATGGTTTCACCAAACGTGATTACTAAGTTAAGACAACAGGATGACAAAACAAATCCCCAAATATTGTGAAACTGTGTAAATCGTGTTCAAATAACCATAAAAAGGATCACATATAAAAGGTATATAAATAACTATATTCAAATAACCATAAAAAGGTTATTTATAAAAGGTTTCTTGACTTGGGTATTTCAATGAATGTCATATATGTGTGTGTGTGTGTTTGTGTATATACACATACAAGTGCATATACAAACAAGCCCAATTAACACACATCTGGCCAAATTCAATAGCTATTCCAAGACTAGAGTGAATCATGCCATATCTATTGGCTTGAACAGTTGTTAAAATCATGCTAGTCTCTATGTGTTTGCCTATATATCATGCTAGTCTCTATCGTGTTTTTCTATTGAGACACCTGGTCTACCCCAGCATGTGGGAGGGAGCATACTGCATCCCTTTCGCCTTTCAGCTCCAATCCAGGAGCCCTCAAGCAGTCGCATTCACAACAAACCATTTTATACCAAATTTATATTTTGCTGATAACGAAATAAAGCAGAATGCCCCCTCCCACATGTTGGGGTAGTCCAGGTGTCTCGATAGAAAAACACTATATATATACCGTTAATGTTATATTATATATATTATATATTAACTATATAGTGTTATATAGTGTTATATATAG
>WNWU01000004.1:51217189-51241864 GCA_012654045.1 Ptyas mucosa
GTGTGTGTGTGTGTGTGTGTGTGTGTGTGTCTGTGTGTCTGTGTGTGTGTGGAAGGTTGGGGGACTAGATGGAGAAAGACTCATAATTCTAATCAATATCACTAAGGTGGTAATTTGTTTCTTTAATCCTAGCTTTATTTTATTCAATTATTATTTTGATATACCCAGATTTCTGAATCCTAAATATTCTATGTTTTCTGGTTAGATGGATGAACTATCAGTTTTGCTTCTTCCTGCTTTCATTTTTTTTAAAAAAATCCAAGATTTCTTAATATTACGTATCAATTCCATTCAGTTCTTTTTTAAAAGAAGCAAACAAACTTAAATACTATACAACCATTTGTTTGCTCAGACTCAATCCATCCAAGACCGAGTGGCTGTGGTTTCTGACGTCCTGACATAGTCAGCTGGTGCCATCGCTGACTATTGGGGGAGAATCAATGGCCCCCACGGAGAGGGCGCGCAACTTGGGCGTCCTCCTGGATTCACGGCTGTCTTTAGATGAACATCTGACGGCCGTGACCAGGAGGATTTTTCATCAGGTCCGCCTGATTCGCCAGTTGCGCCCCTTTCTGGATCGGGACTCCTTACTCACGGTCACTCGTGCCCTTGTAACCTCTCGCTTGGACTACTGTAATGCTCTCTACATGGGGCTCCCCCTGAGGAGCACCCGGAGGCTCCAACTGGCGCAGAGTGCAGCCACGCGGGTAGTGATGAGAGCGACGTGGTGCTCTCATGTGACACCGCTCCTGCGCGAGCTGCACTGGCTCCCGGTGGTCTTCCGGGTGCGCTTCAAGGTGTTGGTCATCACCTTTAAAGCGCTCCATGGCTTAGGGCCCGGGTACTTACGGGACCGCCTACTACCTCCAATAGCCTCCCACTGACCGGTACGCTCCCACAGAGAAGGGCTCCTCCGGGTGCCGTCGGCCAAACAATGTCGACTGGCGGCCCCCAGGGGGAGAGCTTTCTCTGTGGGGGCACCCACTATCTGGAACAACCTCCCCCCAGAGATTCGGCGGATCCCGGATCTTCGTGCCTTCCGCCGTGAATTAAAAACTTTTTTGTTTCGTCAGGCGGGCCTGGCCTAATTTCTTCCCTTTCTGTATTCTGTAAAATTTTCTGTATGAAAATTTTAATTTTATAATTTTTAAATTTTAAATTTGGGATTTTAATATTTTGTAATGGGTTTTAGATTGTTGGGGCAATTATTTAATCTGGTTTTAAATTGGTTCTTAAATTTTTGTATCTATGTTTTTTATCTTTGCCTGTTCACCACCCTGAGTCCCTTCGGGGAGAAGGGCGGTCTATAAATCTAATAAATAATAATAACAATAATAAAACCATTTATAGTTTAAGGTTCCAACAAAAAGACCAGTACTATATAACAATTGTGAATTAAATTTCTTTGTTAGAATCTTCTGAAGTTAAAGATAGATTCAATGATGTTAAATTGATTTTTTTCCTATCTCAGTTATGAAGATATGAGCTTCAAGAATCGTTAATTTATGATGGCTACTCAAAGACTTGTGAAATGTGAAAGTCTTCAAACTATAAAGGAATAAGATGGGGCAGGAGTTTGAGTGAGAATTTTAACTGAGAATGAGTCATTTCTTCATGTATTTGAATAGAGTATCTGAGACTTGGCTTGAAGGCAAAAAATAATATTTTTTTTTATTGTTTTCCTCCATTTAAAAAAAAAACCCAAGTATTTTCTTTTAATTCTTTCAGGTAAAGAGGCTTATCTTGATTTTGAACAATCACAGTTTCTAAACACCCAGCTGTGATTGTTGAATAAGTACATGTGTTTATTTCTAATCAGCATTATATTACATATTTTCGTGAAAGTTAAGCCCCCAGTCTGGCTATAATAACTAACCAAAATTTCAAAATATCAGAAAACAGCAAGCAGTTTCTTTTCCTCAGTGGAAAGAGAAAGCATCTTCTAATTTGTGTGTGTGTGTGTGTTTCTTTTCACCAGATGAACTATACAGTATCTATGGCAAAATAATCCTTATAAGAAAACAAGAAATCTATAAAGATGGAAATTCAGTATGCTACAAGTTCTTCCTTATAGGATGTCTTCAGCTACAGTCTTTCTGCTAAATAATAAAGATGAGGATACCAAAGGAAAATCAACAGAAATATCAAATGCAGCTGTGTATAATTTACATAAAACAAAAAGCAATAACTACAAATTGTATCACAGATTGTTCATATTTATAAATAAAAACCACGGGGCTCTATTTCAGAAATGGAGATTTCCCTGGTTTGATCTAATAAATCATCAAATTAGTCCAGAGAAGTTCATTTAAAAAAAATGTAAAAAGGACTATATGAAATATTAGAAAAACACAATTACTTTCTACATTATCATTTACGTATGATTGATCTGGCCAGGTTTTTGACACAGGACTGTTGAGAAGATGAATAGTGTCTATCTCATGAGTTAGGTACTTCATTATCCAGACTGGCAGGAATGACAGTCAAACTAAATTTTCCTTATACAAATAGTCATAGTAACACCATCTGTCTAACTAGGAGGAAGCGGAGAGAGACAATGATCAGTGAGATAACAGTAGAGTTTAAAAACTGGACAGATGCAGCCACTTTGTATCAAGTTAATCCATCTAGTTCAATATTGCCCTCCAGCATGATCAGGCAATCTGGAGTGAACCAGATGTTTTGTACTTCACTTCTTGTAGTCTTTTGACCTGGTCATGTTGGTTGGTGCTCTAACACTTCTGGAAAGTATAAGAAAAATTATTGCGGGTCAAATTTGTAGTACATCCAAAGTTAGCTGTTTTTCTGAGTCCTGTAACATCATTTTAAAAAGCTTAAACTGGGTCTTTGAAAGCTGGAACTTTTTCTGAACAACGACAACAAAATGCTGCAACTTTGAACGATGTTTGTTCTTTCCAGAACCGTCTGTCATTTGACTGCTGATAAATGTAACAAGCTGAAAATATTCATGACAGAGTGATCAGTAACTAGCAAAGAAGATCATGAAGGTTTTAAGAATCATTCATACTTATAGCTGTCATGCAGGTCTATTTTGTCTTCATAGTAGCTTGTCACCAAATCTCCCAGGTGTGTAATTCACAAACATTATTCTTTGGATTTTCTTCCCATATCTTTGCTGAACCGCTAATAAGATTACATTGCTGAACAATCTTCTTTCATACTTTCTGCTGTGAGAACAGTATAGAAATGTTTTTAAGTTAAAATGTCTTGCACTAAGTTCCATTTTAAAGGGATCACATGTAACTAAATTTAAAAGTGCCCCCCCTCCACATTATGACAGAACATCTTTCCTACATATGAAGCTTTTTAAAAGAAATTCTTCCCTAAAACTGCCTGATATCCTGGAATTTGGAGAACTTGTTTTAAAAGATATCTGTACTTTTATATTACTTTTACAGTAGTGGCCAAAATTGTGGAAACCTTTTGGGAAAAGTGTATTTTCTAAAACTAGATAATAACACCACTTTTTTTTGGTGTTAATATATACCAAAAATTAGGTGTTATATGATATATAATAAAATTATATATCAATGGAAAGATAATTTAATCAAGAATGTAATGCAATAACTTTTATGAAGGATTTTCTATTAGAATAGCAGTTACAGTATAAAGAAGAAAAGTGAAACACGTAGAAAAAAATGAGATATACAAAAAATTATCACCATAGAAAAAACGAGATATACAAAAATTATCATGTCAGTTAATACTTATTTGGGTAACCTTTAGCATGAATTACGGCCTTACAATGTCTTCCCATGGAGTGAACCAAGTCTTTTAGTTCTGCAGCTACTATAATGTGAAACCAAGATTGAATGATTGCTTCTATTAACTGGGTTTTATTGCTGGGTCGCTTCTGACTAACAAGTTTCTTTAGTCGGCTCCATAGATTTTCAATTGGGTTAAGGTCTGGACTATTCCCAGGCCATTCCAGTAGTGGAATATGATTATCTTGAACAAAAAAAAAGTGGTGTTATTAGCCATCAATCCTCAAAAATACACTTTTCCCAAAAGGTTTCCACAATTTTGGCCACAACTGTATATAAGTGTCATTCCAGTAGAATAAAAATGAGAAACACTTTCTCTGTTTCCTTTTCCCCTAATAAATTTCTATTTAAACCATGAGAAGAAATTAATTTATGTTATTATCAGGATTGGATCATTTCTCAATTTGTAGGTGGAAAGGAGCTAATTTTGTGGTTAGATTTTGCTTCTCTGTTCCTTCCAAAATAACAATCCAGCATAGATCTTGTGAGTTTATAATATTATAATATTAATTTTCTTTAAAATGGCTACAAAAAAGCACAGTCCTTAAAAGAATCCCTCTAATACTTAGCGTTAGGGCAGCAGTTACTTTTCTTCACTGACATCATTGGAAACAGAAATTCAATTTTACATGCAATAAGGATGTTTACTTAGAAGTCTGTGGTCCAGTATTTGCTGAATTTTATTCTAAAATATACTCACAGCTTTACATAAGATAATTAGCAAGGCAATGTATCGCTTATGGATCAATTCTAAATTATATTGGGTAAATTTAGACTAATTATTTAGTTCTGTAATTAGAAGTAAGATTCTGAAGGACCAAATGAAATTGAACAGGAGTTACTAGAATGAGGCATATAGCCACTTGGCAGTTTGGTTATATTTTCCAGTATGAGGGGGATTAAATAGTACTGGAGTGGAATTGAACTGAGTGACTGATAGATGTATCATCAGACAACAAGATGCTGTATCAAGGACTCTCAATTTACAATGCTTTAGGAGAGTGAAGTCTTGATTTCCTTGATAGCACACAACATTCAATTCTGCCTAAAATGCAAACATACCATTTCTGTTTTTTAATAAGTCACCATTTTAAAGGCACATTTAAAGGAATATTTAGAATGAATAGTGTTTAGTCGTCAAATATTAACAAGACTCTGTTACCTAGAACTTGGAAAAGAACAATGTATTAATATATGCTACAGAACAGCAAAGCAGAAAATTCACACATCACTAAACAGTTGCACTCATTCTACTATTTATTTATTTATTTATTTATTTATTTATTTATTTATTTATTTCTCACTTTTATTATTTTTTACAAATAACTCAAGGTGGCAAACATATCCAATACATCTTTCTCTTCCTATTTTCCCTACAACCACTCAGTGAGGTGAGTTGGGCTAAGAGAGAGTGACTGACCCAAGGCCACCCAACTGGTTTTCATGCCCAAGGCAGGATTGGTACTCATGGTCTCCTGCTTTCTAGCCCAGTATCTTTACGACTAGGCCAAACTGGCTCTATTTTGCTTAAGAGCATGCAAAAGAAGAAGATAAACATATATGAACATAAAGATATTTCATGAGAAACCAAGTGTCAGGAAACTTAAAGAGCTACAAGATTAGAGTTGGTGGGTAGTATAAAGATCAAAAGAATAAAATGAGGAAGTTTGCCTTTGTTTCACTGACCACAACAGCCCTTGACTGTGTCATTCATGTCAGAACATTGACTGATTGATTGATTGTGTTGTTGTTGACTTCATTAGGACGATCAGTCTCCAATGTACTCCTTCCAATGACGTACCCATTTCTATTGTAGTTGTGTCCATTTACCTTGCTCAGTGGTGGGTTTCAAAAAATTTTACTAGCGGTTCTGTGGGTGTGGCTTGGTGGAAGTGGCATGGAAAGGATACTGTAAAATCTCCATTCCCTCCCCAATCCAGGAGAAGGTTACTGCAAAATCCCCATTTCCTCCAGATCAGCTGGGACTTGGGAGGCAGAGAATAGATGGGGGTGGGGCCAGTCAGAATTTTTACTACCGGTTCTTCCAACTACTCAAAATTTCCGCTACCGGTTCTCCAGAACTGGTCAGAACCTGCTGCAATCCACCTCTGACCTTGCTACTGATATTCCTCTTCTCTTTCCTTCCCATTTTTCCAATATTTGTGGACTTTTCAAGGAGCTGAGCCTTCACATTTTTTTTTTGAAAAAAGGTACATTATAGAAAGAAGGAAATTATGATGTAACCTTAGACAGAGAGAGGATAAAGTATAAATACACTGTAACATCTGTTAAGATTAAAAGTCACTTTTTCTCCCTTTTTTGTACTTTTTTCTCTTTATTTATTTTTTCACTTACTTATTTTTCTTACTTTGAACTTCAGATTTGTGCTCTTATTATTCTGTTTAAAACCTTTAATAAAAGTTATAAAAATAAATAAAATGCAGCCAAATTCGAGAGCTTTTTCAAATTAATACTGCAAAACAGCTGAGGCAGCAATGGTTGTTAAAATAGTTTTTTTTTCACTGTTTGAGCAGAAGACATTAGATGCTCATTATTTTTTTTCTTTATTTTAAAAGTTCAAAGTAAAATATCTCATGAGACAAAGTATCCACAGGGAGAAAGCATTTTCAGAAGCGAAATGGAACTGTTCAGCTGATGGAAGAGAATAATAGAATCAGATATTTTAAAAGAAAAAAAAAAGACAACGGAAACTGTAAAAAAATGTCAGCCACTTCCCACTCCAAATTCTCAATGAAAAGGATATTGCTGGGCCACCAAGAGGAATGATGAGAAATAGTATATATAAAGGAAGAAAAGGGAACGTCTTAGACATGCAATATAGTTTATTATGTACCTATTATGGACTCTTAACATTATGCCTAAATCTTATGGCAGTAAGTCTATTCTGTTCCAAAGTTCCCTTTTGCCTTCCCTGTTCAATCTGTCAGTAAGATATTAATGGACAATTCAGACTAACTTTAGTGTGCAATAGGAACACCTTTCTGCTATAAAATGGTCTCTGAAGGCCCACTCATTTTCAAAGTAATTGGACAGCCATCAGATGATAATTTACAACCAATGGATGGTCAAGGTTATTTTCAAACTATTTTGTCAAAGGAAATCTGATTTACAATGCTGGATTTTGGGCCATAATTTAGTATGGCTATGCAAATCAGCATAATTTATTTGATTTGTGATTGGAAGTAGGCATGATTAGATTAAATACTGGAAATCTAAGAATCAGAGAGGGCATTTTATCTTTTATGTCAGAGGTGGCCACTTTATGACTTGTGGATTTCTGGGAGTTGAAGTCCACAAGTCATAAAAAGGCCATCTTTCCCCACCCCTGTTTTATGTATTTATAGGTCTATACTTCTGGAATCCTAGAATTCTGGAATCCCCTTACATCAGGGGTGACAAACAGGTGGCCCAGAGTTGTCCCATGGGGCTGTCCTGAAGACAGCAAGTGACCGGACCATGCTGCCCCAGCCCTGGCCCATCCTGGCTCCGCCCACCCAGTCAGCTGTGACAACCAGGCCACACTCACTCAGTCCCCCAAAGTCAAATAAAATCCTGATATAGCCCACAATGGGATCAGGTTTGATACCCCTGCCCTACAGCAATATTGAGAAGAAGGAGACACAGCCCCTAAATATTTCTATTTAGGACTGCAGGGTTTTGTTTGCTTGCTTGTTTTTGGTTTTTTGGCATTTTAGGGACTTTTGCAGAAAGAATACAAATTTGCCCTGGCAAGTGATTAGGGGAAACAGAGAGGTATGTAGACCAATTCTTAGCACAACTAAGTAAGATATTCTGGCACATATTGAAATCACTTTTCTCTCTTTGTCTCTGGAGAGATCATCACTACCATATTTAGGAGATTTGCACTTCTCTACAGCTGCCTGCTGTATAATGTAATGAATCTTTTCCCCTTGGTTTGTTAAATAATATTTGTGGGATGCACAGGAGAACTTGCTGACAGTGTAATATACAGCCTTTTAGCAACACTGCACTCTTCCAAATGTCACTGTAGACAGTTGTCTACTGTGAAAATACAAATGATTTTCTTCTCTTATAATTGTTCAGAGGGCACCATCATGAAATATAAGCATGGATTTAAACATGTTTCTGTGGTCACCAAATTACTCTTAGTTGAGCCAAGTTGCATTCAACCAGAGCTGTTACGACAATATTATAAACATGGAATTACTATAGCAAATGGTGGGAATAAGAGTTGAATAACAATTAAAGCTTTTGATGATGGACTTTTTAAGGAGCACAGCAGACTTTTCCCATGAACCTTTATTTGTACTGAATTCTAGCAGTTAATACTTTGTGACTTAATTTGCTTCCCTAATTTGTTCATTTAAGGGTATATTTTTCTTATCCACCAAAATTCACTCCTTTTGCTTCATGCTTTGGGTATATGTATTATCTTTTCATTCCCCCCCCCCCATTGCTATTAAGCCTTCTGACCAGGTTAGTATAAAAAATATGGCTGAAGGGTTAGCCCCATGCTTAGGAATAGAACTAGAGAAAATCAACAGATGGAAACAGAACTCTTTGTTCATGAGTTGCAATGAGGAACCTAAAAAAGGTAGACTGATTTCAGTTCTCTTCCAAGTCTAGAGGCCAGCCAAGCAGATGTCCCCATGCTGAAGATAGTGGCTTGAAAAATATAAAAAACATGGGTTCAGTTATTTTTTTTTAATCAACAGAACAAAGGCAACAATTTCCTTTCCTCTTTTCTTGACTGCACTGATGAATTCAATGCTTATACTCTTTGATAATATTATTAATAGTGTTGACTGATTGTTTATGTGCCATCGAGTCATTTCTGACTCATAGTGACCCCATAGATAGATTTTCTTCATGATTTTCTATCCCTACCCTTGTTTTTCAAGGCTGTCAACAGCGCACTTTAGTATAAGTAAGTCTATCCAAATTGCTTCTCATTATCCTCTTCTTCTTTTTCCTTCCACCTTTCTGAATATTGGAGTCTTTTACAGAGAGCCAAATCTTTGCATTATGTATTCAAAGTAGGATATTTTCAGCCTGGTCATTTGTACCTCAAGTGAGATCTCTGGATTCCTTTGTTTGATGTCCCATTGATTTGTTTTCTTGGTTATTCATGTCCACGGTATCTTTCCATGGTATTCTCCAACATCAAAGTTCAAAGACATCAATATTCTTCCTGGCATCTTTGACACAAGGACAGAATCCAGACATCATGAAAATGTGAGATGGTTTTAGATGGTTGCTGTTCTCTAATCTTGCTTTTTATTTATTTTATTATATCGATTGTTTTATTTTATTATATCGATTGTTTTAAGTGTTTTAATACTTGCAGCCATATATATTTAATGGATGGATGGATTGATGGATGAGAGAGAGGGGGAGGGAGGGAGGGAGGGAGTGGGAGAGAGAGAGAGAGAGAAAGAGAGGGAGAGGGAGAGACCTTAAAAACATCACAAGAAGTTGAGCCATCTGTATATTTTAAACCTTGTCAAAGAGAATAGTTTTGGGTGAATCAGTAATCTCAGTTTATCTTTTACAGAGAAGATATTTGAAGCAAGATTATGTCTGAAGATCACAAGTTCTTCTAAGCCTAATTTGAAATGGGGAAACTAAAGCCTTTCACTTTCCCTCAGGACCTAGGACCCAAATATCCCCATATAGACTAGGGTGGAAACTTTTATGATAGTTTAATGGCCTTCCTGTGATGTGGCGAGGTAGAGAGTCTTTTCACTGATAATAGGGAAACTTAACAGTCACCTGGACTATAATAGCTCTCCACCAGACAAGTTAAAGGGCTTCTGTAGTGAGGATTGACAGCTTACCCATTTTCCATAGCAATGGATTCTATCCAATTTCAGAAATGAAGGGCAATGCTAAAGTGTGTCTCTCAATGTTTTGTAGTCAAAAGTGACAGCAAATGTCACTTTGCTAAAGATCTAGCAAATGCCACCTAGCCGTCACCTGAGCAGGCGATGAATTTCTATGAGCAGGATGAATGGGAGGGAAAAGTCATCATGGTAATGCTGAGTTTCAGGAACAGCCTAGAGGGAAAATATTCCCAGTCAGATCCTCTCTTAAGCTCCACCCCCAAGATATCATCACACTTGGTTAATTGGCTCTCAATATAGATTCTGGCTGCATTGCAGATAGAAGGTAACAGATTCCCCATTCTGCTATAAATGGAATCAAACCGCTATCTCCTGTCACCCATATTCCCATGAGGCATTGTCAAAAGAATGTTGCTGTTTTAGCAACATTTTGAAAAATGAATAATTGATTACGAAGTTCACTCAATCCCTTGTTCCATGCTAAACAAGGGGGGAAAACATACCACAAACATGTCATACATTCATTGATGCTGAACGGATGCCACAGCTCTGTCATTCATACACACAAACACACACATACATATATACAAATAAAGATGCCCACATAACACACACGTACACAGTATTCAGTATTTATCAATTTTTCATAGTACCAGATTATGTGTATTTGCCTCTGATTTTTGTTCTTTAATTAAAACAACAATGATCATGGTTAAATAATCATTCATTCTAGTACTGTTATTTCAAAAACCCTTGCAATCCAAAGGCTTTGTCTGTGTGCATTTGTGAGTGATGGTAAAAGAAAAATCTTTAAATATTAAAGAGACCAGGAATGGATTATATCAGACCCAGTTTCATAACCATAATGCACTATGCTTAGAGCTCAATAGCTTTCCCCCCATTACGCATTTAAGCACCAGCTATCCAGAGGGTGTCTTGCATTTTAAAATAGACTCAGTTTCATTACACTAGTTGTTTCTTCCCTTGTGGAAAAAAAATCAAAACAAAACCCTCACTCAGATATATATCTTTATTTTAATTTCCCAGATAGCAAAACCCCTGTGGGATAATCTCCTAGCAATCCATATGTGAAGGCAGGTTTTCAGTTCAGCAAATCCTCAAGTTATTTGATTTGATCTCAGAACAATTTAATTGAAACAACGGAAAGCCACAAAGTATAGTTCTTACATGCATCTCTTTAAGGTTAATGAAAGATAGTTTTAAAATAATGAAAACAACCTTATGGCCAATAGGTGAACTCATATTCATATTCATATTCAATAAATCCAGGATTTTCAATCCTCAAACAGCATATTAAATATAATCTTGGGAACTGGCTCACATTGCATTGTGAACATTGAACTGATTGCATCTAGGCTGTTTTATAGGCAGCACATAAGCAAAATCCTTGGTACATTCAGAACAGCATGGTTAAAAATGTTTTCGAAGAACTTGCTGGAAGGGCAGAATAGAAATTTCTGTCACTAAATAAACAGTAAAAATCAAATTATTAGCAGACCAGAAAAGATAATGTTGCTTGGTTTGAGACTGTGATATTGGAGTAGGCTCAAAGTTGAATGAATAGTTATTTCTATTTTACCTTATTTATTTATGCAATAGTTTATTCTCTACTTTCCCCCAGAAGCTCAAGGCAATATTCATCCACTTTATATTCACTGTGTTGTCCCATGAGTGGAACTTAGCTGAGAGAGAGAGAGAGAGAGAGAGAGAAGGGGAGGGAGGGAGGGAGAGAGAGAGAAAAAAAGAGAGAGGGGGGAGGGAGAGGGGAGAGGGAGAGAGAGACCAGCCCCAAACCCAATTCACTTCCATGCCTAAAAATGGAATTGAACCTGAATTCCCCAAGTCCTAATGTAATACCTCGATTCAACATCACACTGCCTTTTCCTCTGTAATGAATTCAATGAAACTGAATTCCAAAAAGTAAAAGCAAATTCTGTGTGTTTATTTATTGCTGATGCTCAGTAGAGACTGAACAACGCAAACTGAAATAATGGCTATCACCTTGCTTCCTGCCACAGGCTCATTTGCCTCCCACAACAAGTCCTGCTTTCCATGGCAAGATCAGTGTGAAAATCCATCCCGCATCCTTACTCCTTGCAAAACTTACCGAAAATGTGACTGCATCGCAATCCCTTGAGTTGATTTGCTGTGGTTGAGTTAACTGACCAGGGTTGCAGTCCTAGAGAGTATTTCTGGGTTGTTTCTACCTCTATTTCTTCTGCCAATACCTTTATGTAATTAATCGTGCCAACCTTAACTAACTTGTTTAAGAATAATAAAATCATGCAGGTTCACAAACCTAAACCTTTGCCATGTTATATTAAATAACATGGACGACCAACTGAATACAGCCTTAGTTATACATGATGTGGCCAAAAAAGACAAAGAAATGGCAGTTTAAAAGATAACTGATTAAAAATTCCTCTATTTTGCCATTTACTAAGTTTATCTCGCCTTCAAATTATAAATGCTTTTCACTCATTGAATGCTTGTACTGTAAGTGTTTAAAAATATTTGTGAACTACAGATTCATTCCCTTGAGCCCTTCCGATCAGGCATTATTTATTGAAGATAAGTGTGTCTCACTTCTTAAATATACCACTCCATAAGGCAGCCAACAACCTAGCATCTCAATTTAATAAATAAATCAACCAGCCAAAGCAAAGCAAAGCAATTACCCAAAATAAAGCACTCTCCAGCTTCATTGATTCACTAAGAACCTCGTGTTTCAGACTCTCTTATTGAAACCAATTGGATTCAAGAAGATGCAGCATCTTTCTCATTTGTAATGTTCTGCCAGGTAAATATTGCTTTTACAACATTTGGGAAAAGAGCAATATCTTCAAAAAGTTCTGTAGGGATTTTGTTCTCATGAGCCATGGGAGAAAACAAATACCATCTGACTTATGAAAGACTTTAGAACTCATTGGAAGACAAAGCAACTTCTCATAACGAAGGTCCAAAGTTCAGTCCCTGGCATTCCCATATAGAAGAATGGTCATTTCAGCTTAGAATATTTGCAGGTCACAGCAGACAATGTGGGGCTAAGACGGCTTAAAGGTTTCTAAATATATTTCTTTTTTAAGCTTCACAAGTTAAGCTAATCATCCAGTTTATTAACTTATCAAAGGAAAATTAACCAAGCCCAAATATCACTTCTTGATTCTACCCTTGCTAAATTTTTGAAAACAATTATTATTTTTTCTCCAGACTGGCTTAAAATAATAGCTGTTGTCCACATAACCAGGTTCTGCAACAATACCTTACATCTGGATATAATTCAGAGACATCTGTTAAACAAACACTTTATTGTTGTTACTTTTCAAATGAAAGATGTTAAGCAACATTCAAGAATATTCAATTTTTGGATAAAAATCCAAGGTTTAAGTTCATGCTGAAATGATATGGCAATTGGCCACAGCCCATTTTGGGGGGGAAAGGGGGGGGCAGCAGGCCCTTCATAATCTGTATTACACAGATGAGAAAGTCCTCATATGCATATCAGCATGATATGCAGAACTTCTGCTAATCAGATACAGAGGACAATCCAGCTTTCATGTACTTATGTTTATGTGGATAAACAACAATGTTCAACACCTTTTGTCTGATATCTATGCCTCACTCCCCCTCCCCAAGCCATCCTCTCCTCCTCCTCCTCCTCCTCTTCTTCCATAGTAATTCAGCAGTAATGTTCCACTAAACTGGGGTTCATCAATTTATTTTATACAATATATTATTTCTTTATTTTGTAAGATTCCAAGCATCAACGCTGTCATCTGTCTATCCATCTATCCTTCCATCATATTTATATGGCTACCCATCTCATATATATGACTTCAGGTGGTAGCGAGTAAAACAGAATGAAAACAGAATAGAAATACTTTTGTACAAACAAAAGTAACACAAAATAGCTCCAGCAGCACTCATACTATACCACAATCAACATAAAAAAGAAAGAGGCTTATGCACGCTACCAGGGTCCCAAACCTGATGGCAGAATTCTGGTTTTTAATTCCTTGCAAGTCAAAGCAAGTTTGATCTAGGGGGAATGATGTTTTTTAGAATGGGTACCATGCAATAGTGGGATTCAAATTTTTTTTAATACCGGTTCTGTGGGTGTGGCTTGGTGGGCATGCATGGCTTGGTAGGCGTGGCAGGGGAAGGATACTATATAAATCTCCATTCCCACCCCACTCCAGGGTTTACTGCAAAATCCCCATTTCCTCCCAATCAGCTGGAACTCAGGAAGCAGAGAATAGATGGGGCGGGGTCAGTCAGAGTTGGTATTTACCGGTTTTCTGAACAACTCAAAATTTCCGCTACTGTTCCGCTACCAGTTCTCCAGAACTGGTCAGAACTGTTGTGGCTCCGACCCCCGAGGCCATCGCATCGGAGGAAGAAGGCTCCGAACCAGAGGGTGAGGAGTCAGCCAGGCCTCCCTCCCCCGGCCCCTCCTCCCTGGTAATTCATCAGCTGCTGGCCGAAGGAGAGGAGATGAGTCAGGAGCCAGGTGTCTCCGATCAGTCGGAGGATAATGAGGAAGGCCAGAGGTGGCTGGACCCACGCCAGCGCTGGTGTGATAAGAGAGCTCAACAAATGAGGAAGCGTGCCAGAGATTAGCTGAGTCACAGGCCACACCTCACAGGTTATTTAAGGAGTGGGGAAGCAGTTGGAATTCTGTGATGGACAAAGTTTTACCCTGGCTAGTCCTTGGAGCTAAGCATCAGCCGGCCGGAAAGATTTGGACTTTTGACTTATATTTTCCTTAATTGGGGTGTACGTGTTTTGTTATCTGGTGGAGGTATTTCCCCCCCCCCTTGTTTAGTAAAGACCTTGGCAGCCGGTTTACAAAGGGCTGCCAAGCCGTGATAACGAACCTTCCGTGTGTGTGCTACTCCTTTAATCCTCGTCTGTCTGTGTGGGTTTGTGTGTGGGTGGAGGATGGGGACAGAACATCTTGTCCGTCACCTGAAATGTAAACCATCGTTTAACCACGATGGACCAACAGCTGCAGCAGCAGTTACAGCAGCTGCAAGATGCCAATCAGCTTCTGCAGCAGCAAGTGGCACAGCTAACTGCCCAGCTTGCTTTGGGGAATGCTCCTGCAGCTCTCCCCCTCTTCCTCCTCCTCCCCCTCCTCCCCATTCCAGATGCCCAGTGAACATGCCAGAGAGGTTTTCTGGGCAGACGGAGATGTTCCCAGCCTTCCTGGGACAGTGCCAGCTTTTTATGGCAATGAGGCCGGAGGATTTTCCGGATGATCGGGCTCGGGTGGCATTCACGATCAGCTACCTTTCCGGCTCTGCCGCCCGATGGGCCATACCCCTGTTGTTGCAAAACAGCCCCTTGCTTCTGGACTATCAGGGCTTTTTGCAACACCTGCACGTGATGTACGAGGACCCCCTCCGGGTTCAGACAGCAGCAAGGTGCATCAAGGACCTCCGACAAGGGAAGCGCCCCCTGCAGGACTATATTGCGGAGTTTCGACTTCTCAGCCAGGACTCGGCCTGGAATGAGGCAGCGCTCATGGACGCTTTCCAGGATGGCCTCTCAGATGAGTTGCAGGACGAGTTGGTTCGGGTGGAGGTGCCTCAGACCCTCGACGCGCTGGTGATCCAGTGCCTGCGGATTGATGCCTGCCTCCTCCGGCGACGGCCTCGTCGGGCTCTCCAGGAACCCCCGGCAGCTCCCACACCCTCGCGTCCTGCACCGACAGCGCCCCGGACCATCCCGCATTTGGTGACGACGGTTGAGGAGCCCATGGAGCTTGGAGCGGCCAGACCTCACCTGACGGCCCAGGAGCGGACGTGGAGATGCCAGGAAGGACTGTGCTTGTATTGTGGCGAGAGTGGACATTTTGCCGCCTCGTGCCCCAGGAAGCGGAGGGGGGCGCCCAAGCCTGTTCCGGAGTCTCGGCGTGACCAGCCGGGAAACGGGCCAGGCCTGGTCTAGGGGAAACCCTGGGCCAGGCACCTAACCAGGCCCCGCCGGAGTCGGCGGCTGTGGACTGTGAGCCTCCTCGGCATTTGATTCTAGACACTCGGGTTTTGTTGGCCAACCGGTCGGAGGGGCTCCAGGCGCATGCGCTGGTGGACTCAGGGGCCACAATGAACTTTATGGACCAGGCCTTTGTGGCCCATTATAAGGTCCCCTTGGTTCCGGTGGACCCTCCGTTGCGGGTCGAGACTATTGATGGGCGGGAACTCGTGGCGGGGCCCATCAAGTTTGCTACTCAGCCCTTGCGCCTCGCCATTGGGATGCACGAGGAGGCTATCCAATTCTATGTGACAGCGGACCTCCATTTCCCTGTGGTCTTGGGAATGGCCTGGCTGCGGGCCCACGACCCTCAGGTGGCCTGGTCGAGGAATGCCATCTCATTCCTGAGCCTGCAGTGCGTCGACCACCTCTGCCACACCTTTGCCGGCCAGGATGTCTCCACCCCGGCCGTCTCCTTGCCTCCGGAGCTGACACCTTTTGCCGACGTGTTCAGCGAGAAGGAGGCGGACCGCTTGCCCCCGCACCGCCCCTACGACTGCATGGTGGACCTGTTGCCCAATGCGCCCCTGCCGTCGGGACGCCTGTACTCAATGTTGGAGCCCGAGTTGGCCGCCCTGCGGGACTTTCTGGACAAAAACCTGGCCCGAGGGTTCATCTGGCCTTTGTCCTCCCCTCTCTCGGCCCTGGTCCTCTTTGTGAAGAAGAAGACGGGGGACTTACACCTGTGCTGCGACTACTGGCGCCTGAATGCCATCACGGTGTGGAACCACTACCCCCTGCCGTTGATCCCGGAGCTGATGGAGAGGTTGCGGGAGGCCTCGATCTTCACCAAGCTCGATCTCCATGGGGCCTACAACCTGGTGCGCATGCGAGAGGGGGACGAGTGGAAGACGGCATTTGGCACCCGGTACGGCCACTTCAAGTACACCGTCATGCCGTTCGGGTTGACCAACGCCCCCGCAGTCTTCCAGCATTTGATGAACGATGTGTTCCGGGATATGCTGGATTGGTTTGTGGTGATCTACCTGGATGACATTTTGATCTATTCCCGGACCCAGGAGAGCCAACTCCAGCATGTCCGCCAGGTCCTGCAGCGCCTGCGGGAGCACCAACTCTATGCGAAGTTGGAGAAATGTTACTTCTTCCAGACTTCCATAGAGTTCCTCGGGCACATCATCACCTCCGAGGGCATCGTCATGGACCCGCGCAAGGTGGAGGCCTTGTGCAGTTGGGAACCCCCGCATCGGGTGAAGGACATCCAGCGCCTGTTAGGGTTTGCCAACTACTACCGGACCTTCATCCCAGGTTTCACCACCTTGTCCTTGCCGCTGACCCAGCTCCTGCGGAAGAAGGTCCCGTTCTGGTGAGGGCCCCCGCAGCAGCAGGCTTTTGAGATCCTTAAGCGGGCTTTTGTTATGGAGCCAGTCCTGAAGCACCCCAATCCACACCGTCCGTTCGTGGTCAAGACGGACGCGTCCAACGTTGCGCTTGGGGCAGTGCTGCTACAGGCCCTGGTGGATGGCGGCACTCTTTTTCCCTGCGCCTACTACTCCAGGAAGCTTAATCCTGCCGAGCAGAACTACACCATTTGGGAAAAGGAGTTGCTGGCTATCAAGGCCGCATTCGAGGCTTGGCAGCATCACCTCGAGGGGGTCCAACACCAGGTGGAGGTGCGGACGGACCATCGGAACCTGGAGCACCTCACCACGGCCAGGAAGTTGAACCAGAGGCAGATCCGGTGGTCGCTCTTCTTTGCCCGGTTCAACTTCCGAGTCACGTACATTCCGAGCGGCTTCAATCAGAGGGCAGACGCCCTATCCCGCAAGCTGGAATACTTCTGTCCCAAGGACTCCCTTCTCCCCCGGACGGTGCTGCCAGCAGAATCCTTGGCCGTGGTCCAGGAACTGGTGGACTTGCGGGCTCAGGTGCGGGAGGTGCAGCGCCGGGATGACTGGTCGCAGCAGCGGAAAGCGGACGTTGGCCCCGCATCCCTGTGGACCTTGGAGGAGGGTTTGCTGTAGCACCGGGGCCGGCTGTACATGCCCACGAGTCCGCTCCGAGCCCTCGTCATGAACCAGTGCCATGACAACCCCGCAGCAGGGCATTTTGGGTTCTTTAAGACTTTGAACCTGGTGACGCGGATGTTTTGGTGGCCTCGGGTACGGCACGACATGCACGCATACATGACGTCCTGCGTGCCGTGCCGACAGGCCAAAGCCGCGTCCGGCCCACCTCCTGGGCTCCTTCAGCCGCTGCCGACACCAGAGAGACCGTGGGGATCCATCTCCATGGATTTCCTGACAGACCTGCCGCTGTCCGCCACGTTCACGACCATCCTCGTGGTGGTGGACATGCTTACCAAAATGGCGCATTTCATCCCGTGCCGCGGCCTGCCGTCGGCCCGCACCACGGCACGTCTGTTCCTGCAGCACATCTTCTGCCTCCATGGCCTGCCGGACCGGGTGGTGTCAGACCGCAGGGCCCAGTTCACGGCCTGCTTCTGGAAGAGCCTGGTGGCCGCATTGGAGGTGCAGATGTGCCTGTTGTCGTCGCACCATCCGGGGACGGACGGGGGCACGGAGAAGGTCATTGGCATCCTGGAGCAGTACCTCCGCTGTTTTGTCAACCAGCAGCAGGACAACTGGGCCGAGTACCTTCCCCTGGCGGAGTTTGCCTTCAACAACTCCCAGCACACCTCCACCCAGATGACCCCGTTCCATGCCAATGTCGGCTACCATCCCCGGCTCTTTCCTTTGGCGATTCTGGATTCCCCTGTTCCCAAGACCTGGGACTTCCTCTCGGAACTGCAGGCTGTGCAGCAACTGGTACGGCGGCAGCTGATCCGGGCAAAGGAGGATTACAAGCGGGTCGCCGACCGCTCATGACGAGCTACACCACTGCTGGAAGTCAGGGATCGGGTGTGGCTGTCCACGAAGCACCTCCCCACGGACCGACCGGTGAAGAAACTGGACCACCGCTTCATCGGTCCCTTCCCCGTCGAGGCGGTCATCAACCTGGTGGTCTATCGGTTGACTCTGCCACCCTCCATGCGGCTCCACCCCATGTTCCATCGGTCCCTCCTGGTCCCTGAGGCCCCGCTGTGTCGCCTCTGATGCCCGCCAGCGCCTGCCCCTCCTGCCCCAGCCAACGAGGACGCCTCTGCGGCGTATGAGGTGGACAGCGTTCGGGACTCCCGTTGGTTGAAGGGGCGCTTCCAATACCTCATCACCTGGAAGGGGTACGGGCCCGAGGATTTCACCTGGGTGGACACTTCTGCTGTTCAGGCCCCCGACCTGGTTCGGGCCTTCCACGACCAGTTCCCGTCCCGACCTCATCCCAACCGGCAGACCCAGGGAAGGGCCCTGCGGTGGGGGACCGACCCCCGAGGCCATCGCATCGGAGGAAGAAGGCTCTGAACCAGAGGGAGAGGAGTCAGCCAGGCCTCCCTCCCCCAGCCTCTCCTCCCTGGTAATTCATCAGCTGCCGGCCGAAGGAGAGGAGATGAGTCAGGAGCCAGGTGTCTCCGATCAGTCGGAGGATAATGAGGAAGGCCAGAGGTGGCTGGACCCACGCCAGCGCTGGCGTGATAAGAGAGCTCAACAAATGAGGAAATGTGCCAGAGATTAGCTGAGTCACAGGCCACACCTCACAGGTTATTTATATCAAGGACGGGTTTTGGAACCCCGAGAGGTGGTATGCTAAGAACCGGAAGCTTTGGGGTTTTTTAGATAGTTTTTCAAACTCTATTTTAAAAAGATCTGGGAGGAGGGTGGTTTCTAATGTAAATAAGGAGGCTGGGGGACCTCCCGGGAGGGGGGTGGGTTGTGTGGGTTCAGGGGTTAATCTGCAAGGGACAGGGTCTAGTCCGGCTAAGGAGCACGACGGAGGTGATACGAAATCCAGAGTCAAGGAGGGGGTTAGAGCTTATACTATCGGTAGACATTACATCAGTACTATAGGTGGGAGGGGCAGATATGGCGGGAGTAGGGGGCCATATCAAGTGAAGGGAGTATGCGCTCGCTGTCTTCAAGCGGTGGCATGCTCCAGCCCCCAATGCTCTGCTCGTTCCCCAGGTTGCACAGACCCTCAGGCCCTGGACCTTCGGCTGATGCTATGCAACACCAGGTCTGTGGTAAACAAAGCCCCCCTCATTTGTGATCTTGTTCAAGAGGGGGGAGCGGACCTGGCAGGTATTACGGAGACCTGGCTGGGCCAGGAGGGAGGGGTTTCTCTCATAGAGATGTGCCCACCTGGTTTCCAAGCATTTCATCAGCCAAGGTCACAGGGGAGGGGTGGGGGGGTGGCAGTTATCATTAGAGAAGGTCTTGGCCCGAAGGAGGCCACTGTTCCTCAGACGGTCGGATGTGAGTCCCTCCTTGTGAAGTGGGGTCATGGGGTACAGATGGGCTTGCTAGTTACGTACCTGGCTCCCTGCTACGTGGCGGCAGCCCTGCCTGAGCTACTCAACGTTATAGCCGCGGTGGCAGTTGATATCCCTAGACTTATAGTCATGGGAGATTTCAACCTGCCATCCGTCGGTGAGACGTCTGAGGTGGCTCAGGAGTTCATGGCTTCCATGACGGCCATGGACCTGACCCAGTTAGTTCATGGCCCTACTCACACTGAGGGAAACACGCTGGACCTGGTTTTTGTCTCTGGTCAGTGGTTGAGTGATCTTGAGATAGGGGATATAGTGATTGAGCCCTTGTCATGGTCGGATCACTCCCTCCTTCACTTTGACCTTCGAACCACCACACCCCGCCGCAGGGAGGCGGAACCGATAAGGTGGTTCCGCCCCAAGCGCCTGATGGACCCAGATAGGTTCCAGAAGGAGCTTGGGCCATTTCCTGAGGCTCTGGCACATGGCTCGATCGAAGACCTGGTGGCCACCTGGGATAGGGAGGCTGCCGGGGCCTTGAATCGAGTCGTGCCTTTGCGGCCTCTGACTCGACGCCGATCTCGCCTGGCTCCTTGGTACACTGAGGAGCTGAGGGAGATGAAGCGTCAGAAAAGACGCCTGGAGAGCAGTTGGAGAGCCAGCCGATCTGAATCTGACCAAACACTGGTAAGATCTCATATTAAGACTTACCTAGTGGCGATAAAAGCGGCAAAACATAACTATTTTTCCGCTCTTATTGCATCATCAGATAACCGCCCGGCCGCCTTGTTTAGGGTGACCCGCTCCCTGCTCCTTCAGGAAGTGCGGGAAGACCCCTTGGAGGGTAGAGCCGAGGATTTTGTTCAATATCTGTATGATAAAATCGCTCAGATTCGGGAACACCTGGACTCTGACATAGTAGATTCAGAGGAAAGGATGGAGGCAGGTCTTCAGAATACCACCTGGAAAGAGTTTGATTCTGTGACTCCCGAATATGTGGACAGGATACTGGGGAGGCTGAATGCTACCACATGTTTATTGGACCCGTGTCCCTCCTGGTTGGTGCTGGCCTCTCGGGAGGTTACACGAGGCTGGCTCCAGGGGATTATAAATGCTTCTCTGAGTGAGGGTGTCTTTCCTGCTGCCTTGAAAGAGGCAGTGGTGAGACCTCTCCTCAAGAGGCCTTCCCTGGACCCGGCAATATTGGCTAATTACCGTCCAGTCTCCAACCTTCGCTTCGTTGCGAAGGTTGTTGAGAGTGTGGTAGCACAACAGCTTCCTCAGTACCTGGATGAATCATCTTATCTGGATCCGTTCCAGTCAGGCTTCAGGCCTGGACACAGCACGGAAACAGCATTGGTTGCATTGGTTGATGATCTCTGGAGGGCTCGGGACAAGGGTTGTTCCTCTGCCCTGGTCCTATTAGATCTCTCAGCGGCTTTTGATACCATCGACCATGGTATCATGCTGCACCGGCTGGAAGAGTTGGGAGTGAGGGGCACCGTGTTGCGATGGTTCTCCTCCTTTCTCTCTGACCGGTGGCAGTCTGTGTTGGCAGGGGGGCAGAGATCGACCCCGAGGCCCCTTATATGTGGGGTACCACAGGGATCGGTTCTCTCGCCCCTTCTGTTCAACATTTATGTGAAGCCACTGGGTGAGATCATCCGTGGTTTCGGGGTGAAGTACCACCAGTACGCTGATGACACCCAGCTGTACATCTCCACCCCAGACCACCCCAATGATGCCCTTGAAGTGATGTCGCGGTGCCTGGAGGCTGTACGGATCTGGATGGGGAGGAACAGACTCAGGCTCAACCCATCCAAGACCGAGTGGCTGTGGTTTCCGACATCCCGATATAGTCAGTTGGTGCCAACGCTGACTATTGGGGGCGAGTCATTAGCCCCCACGGAAAGGGCTCGAAACTTAGGCGTCCTTCTGGACTCACAGCTATCTTTAGAAGAACACCTGACGGCTGTGGCCAGAAGGGCTTTTTATCAGGTTCGCCTGATACGCCAGTTGCGCCCCTTTCTAAATCGGGACTCATTAAACACGGTCACTCATGCCCTCGTCACTTCCCGCCTGGACTACTGCAATGCTCTCTACATGGGGCTCCCCTTGAAGAGCACCCGGAGGCTCCAGTTGGTCCAGAATGCAGCCGCACAGGTAGTTATGGGAGCGATGTGGCGCTCCCATGTGACACCCCTCCTGCGCGAGCTGCACTGGCTTCCTGTGTTCTTCCGGGTGCACTTCAAGGTTTTGGTTACCACCTTTAGAACGCTCCATGGCTTAGGACCGGGCTATCTTCGAGACCGCCTTCTGCCACCAGTACCCTCTCACCGACCAGTACGCTCCCATAGAGAGGGGCTTCTCAGGGTGCCGTCGGTCAAACAATGTCGACTGACGGCCCCCAGGGGGAGAGCCTTCTCTGTGGGGGCACCCACCATGTGGAACAAGCTCCCCCCGGAGATACGGACAATCCCAGATCTCCGCGCTTTCCGCCGTGCCCTCAAGACGTTTCTATTCCAGCAGGCTGGCCTGGACTAACCTCTTCTAAAATTGCTCTTATATTTTTAAATCTTAATCTCATAAATTTAGAGTTTTAATTTTAGGTTTAAGACCAAATTATTTAATTGTATTTTAATCAATTCTTTAAAATATTTGTATTATATGTATTTTATCATTTGTCTGTACACCGCCCTGAGTCCCCCGGGAGTAGAGCGGTATATAAATATAATATAATATAATATAATATAATATAATATAATATAATATAATATAATATAATATAATATAATATAATATAATATAATATAATATAATATAATATTTAAGGAGTGGGGAAGCAGTTGGAATTCTGTGACGGACAAGGTTTTACCCTGGCTAGTCCTTGGAGCTAAGCATCAGCCGGCCGGAAAGATTTGGACTTTTGACTTATATTTTCCTTAATTGGGGTGTACGTGTTTTGTTATCTGGTGGAGGTATTCCCCCCCCCCCTTGTTTAGTAAAGACCTTGGCAGCCGGTTTACAAAGGGCTGCCAAGCCGTGATAACGAACCTTCCGTGTGTGTGCTACTCCTTTAATCCTCGTCTGTCTGTGTGGGTTTGTGTGTGGGTGGAGGACGGGGACAGAACAAGAACCTGCTGAATACCACCTCTGGTACCATGGCAGAAAAGGCCCTCTTCTTGGATCCCACCAGATGGCACTCTCCTTATGGACCAAGATCATGTGTCTTCCGCAGATCTAGGAGTCTAGAAAATTTCTGCAGTATGTGAATTATCTTCTACAAGATTCAAAACCCTTCACTACTTGCTCAGTAGCCAAATGTTGTGTTGCCACAAGGAAAATATAGTAAGGCATAAATAGTTACAGGAATAACCAGTGCTGACTTATGCACTATTTCAGATTCAATATGCAGATTCTACAACTGTATTATTTTGTTTTAGGTGACATGTATTTTGGGCTTCATACATTATAGTATTTTAGATTTGTACTTGCAGAGTTTATTAAAATAGATTTCTGCAATAATTTATATTACACTTTTTATTATAGAGACTTCTTGCTATGTTGTTATTTTACCTCATCTATTTCTTTGACTTTCACTGTATATTTTGTAAATTTTGCTGGTAACCTGCTGAATAAACTTTACTTACTACTAATCTACTTTTCAACTTTATTTGATGGGTAGGATTATTTTAACTTTAAGGTAATCTTCTTTCCATATGTAAAAATGTGTTTATTTCAGTTCCTTCTAGGTATGTAAAACTGAGAGTTTATCAAAGTTATTGAGTTTTTCCAAACTATAGATGCCCATGGGATGATCATAGAAATTTATTCCCATAGAAGAACAGCAGATTCATTTGTGCCAATAGCAAGTGTGATTCACCATGCTGGAAAACCCCCACAAATATTTTCTAAACCTATACAGAATAGGTAATAAAAATAAATGGTATTCAGAAAAACAATTGCCTTTTCTCCCACATAAATCCTGATTCTTTCCATCTAAAATCATAATCCTCTGTATGGAATGGTTGCTATAGACAGGATTAGAAAACTTCAAATCTGAAAATGATCATTTCAGAAGCAAATGATCTACTGCTTATAATATAAATAATACCCCTGCAACATTTATTTGTATAACTTCTTAACAGGAAGAGATTGTTTATTATATATTGTTTTCAGAGTACTTTTTAAAGAGCTACCTTAGTAAAACTTGCTCATTGAGAAAATATATTCTTTTCACTACCTTTAAATGTTTTGAAAAAGCTTAAGCCCAGTGGTGAAATCCAATTTTTTTTACTACCAGTTCTGTGGGCATGGCTTGGTGGGCGTGGTGTGGCTTGGTGAGTGTGGCAGGGGAAGGATACTGCAAAATCTCCATTCCCACCCCACTCCAGGGGAAGGACATTACAAAATCTCCATTCCCACCCCACTCTGGGGCCAGTCAAAGGTGGTATTTGCCAGTTCTCTGAACTACTCAAAATTTCTGCTACCGGTTCTCCAGAACCTGTCAGAACCTGCTGGATTTCATCCCTGCTTAAGTCTGGATGGTCTTTGTATATTCAATGTTCCATTTTTCAAGGTTTCCTTCCTTCCTTCCTTCCTTCCTTCCTTCCTTCCTTCCTTCCTTCCTTCCTTCCTTCCTTCCTTC
>WNWU01000004.1:51241874-51300148 GCA_012654045.1 Ptyas mucosa
TTCCTTCCTTCCTTCCTTCCTTCCTTCCTTCCTTCCTTCCTTCCTTCTTGGAGTGTCTATGAGGTAGACACACATCTTTCTGACACCAACAAAAATACTAGTCGTTTGTTCATCCTGTAACATTTATCTTCCAGTATTCTCTTTCTCCTCATCATGTATCTACCTATAAACAAATGGAGGATACAGAAAGAGGATGTGATTGGTGGAGACAAGTATTAAGTAATGATTTAAAAAAAGGAAGTAAAGTCAGCTTTGTAAAGCATCTTGTCCAACTCCCTTCCCAGTGCAGGAATCAGTTCTACAGCACCCCTGTAGTTTAACTGCCCATCTAGCCTCTGATTTCCAGTGAAGGAGAATTCATACTTCCTTGGGCAGTATTTATTACAAAAAAAGCTCTTACCACTCTTTTCCTGAAGTCCAATTGAAATCTATTTCCTATCATTGAAGCCCTTGGCTTCTTAGCCTATCTTCTAAAACAACAATGCTGCTCTATCTGCTACATAATAGCCCTGAAATGTCTATAAGCAAGGGGCGGCACAGAGAAGAAATGGTGATGGGAGAGGCAGGAATATGGCAGAGTGAGGATGGGAAATAACAGTGTGCACAGAGGAACAGCAATGCAAAACTCTAAGGAAGCATTGCAGACAACATCCAAGCCACAGTGCCCCTCATCAGATTAGACATGTTTTGGAGGCTATATCTTTTATATCCCTAACTTAGGTATTACGTAGGACCTTGGTTTTATTTCTAAAACTTTTATGGGACAACAACAATAACAACAAAAATATTTAAAAAGCCCCAACTCTACTTCTTGACAATTGCATTGATTTTACTGATGCGTTTTTATGTGCCCTACTTTTAGATTTTTGATATTCTATGTTTCTATCCCTGGTATGGTTTCAGACTGACAATGGATACATGGCAGTGGTGGGTTCCTTCCAGTTCAGCCTGGTTCTCCTGAGCCGGTAGTTCCCCCCCCCCCGCACCCCTCACCCCCTGCATTATTCTTACCTTTTATTTGGCCCCGCCCCCAATCTATTGCTGCCTCTTGAGTCCCAGCTGATGGCTAGAGGGAAAAAAAACTGTTTAAATTCTTGCCGCGGGGCTTCAAAGGGCCGCCCTACAGCTGGTCAGTGTTAAAAGAAAACAAATGAGTAGACCAGTGCCTGCAAAAATACATGAGTAGATCAGTGCCTGCAAAAATAAATGGCTAGATCGGTACAGCTCTGCAAGCAGTTAAAAGCCTGGTAGACCAGTACCTCTGCTAAATCCTAAATAATTGTCACATGACCATCAAGCCATGCCCACAAAATAAGCCACGCCCACAGAACCAGTAGTAAAAAAAATTAGAACCCACCCATGATACATGGATCCCACAAAGATCAAAGGGAAAGTTAGACTTTGTTTAGTTTTTAGTCTGTGGATATCAATCATCTAAAGTATTTTTTGGTGGAAACCTAAATAAATAAATAACCCCAACCATTTATAACACATCTTTTTCTTTCTAGTCCCGTGTTAGATAGTTTTGTAAGACAAGTATATAAATGAATAATTAGATGGAAGAAAGCAATGATTTGGAAAACCAACACAGAGTTTCTAAAATGAATGAGATGAAAAGCCAGGGAGGGGGAAAATGAATATAGGGGATAAATGAAGCGGAGCGGGAGGGGAATAGTAAAACCATGCTGTTTTTTGTTTGGTTGGTTTTTTTAGCTTGGAGTGTGTAATTAAGTCAAAAGGTCTGGCAAGATTTCATTGGCCCTCTTCTTTTTAATCCTTTGTTTTTGAATACTAACATTTCATTTTTTTTTAAAAAAATCACCACATTCAATTAACAGTATAATAGTGTGCTTGACTGCTTTTTCAGCTGCATGAATTAACTACACCTGATATAAAAACCTGGTCCTGTCTACAGACCAAAAATTTAAAAGGCCCACAGCTAATATTTTTTGCGGCTAGCATTTACAAAAGAGAGTTGCAATTTACATGTACAACAATTATCATCTAGTAAGGTGTCTATTTTTCTTTCATTGTATTTTATTTCCAGAAGGCAAACACAGTGAAAAACAATGCTGTTCATTCATGGACCATCAGGCATCTTCACAACTGTTTAAATTACTGAGCCATTTGGAAATAATAGACACTATGGAATACATATAAGTAACTCTTAAGCTATAAATGATGTGACCTTTTCTCTGGGTCTAATAATGATTCCTCTTGAGATTCATTTCAGCTTTCTACCTCAGGGAATCTGACACCAGTCACCTACCAAAGGAACAAACTCTTCTTGACATATTCAAGCTTTCTATGAAGGTGTAGATTCCTGCGAAGGCCTCTGGTTATAACAATTCTGAAAGTGTCATGTGAATAGAGGCTGGTATGAAGGGTTCTGTAAGATTTGCACTCTCACTAATACTAGTATAGGGCTACTTTAAAAGCCTCACTTTTTCGACAAGGTGCATCCCTTGGTTTGGCCTTGAATGCCTTCAGTCCATTTTATGAGGAAAAAGTATCGATTTAAATTATACATCCAAGAAGCATATAAAAAAGAGCATGCATTTTAAATCAGAGTTAATACTGTGCAGTTCTTAGTGGTCTCTGAGTTTAGTTGTTTTCTTGCAAATGTTTCATTACCCAAGTAGATAACATCTTCAATGCTAGAAAGGAATGGATTTGCTTCTGTTTATATATAGTGGCTTGTTGGTGGGAGTGGTGTTTCCTTCTTGGCAGTTCCTTGATTATAATGTTGATTACTGTTTGATTATCAGCCTGGTATTAACCCCTGAATATCTGAGTGTTGATTCCTGGAAAGGAAGTTTTTTGCTTTTTTTGTTCCCTTTTGGCTTTTTAATTGACTCTTTTGAATCCTGTATACATTTTGTTTATCTTGATGTGCCTGTTGATGGCTGATTTGTCTGAATGCTAGACTTCCCAAAAATTATGATCAGTGAACGCCATGGTCTCCATGATTCAACCTGAGCTACAAATACTCTCTTCTATTGGAGACAGTGTTTTCAGAGTCTTTTGTGTTTAGAATGGCATGAAGAAACTGTGATCCTGAAGAATGTTGAATTTTAATTCTCATCAGCCCTAGTCAGCATGGCCAATGAAGATCAGATTCCCCAACCTTGGATGCCTTTGATTGCTTCAGGATTTAATCACATTTAATAATTTTAAGGTGTATTCATCACCTTCAAATGTAGCAGTGTAGTGCTTATTGGCTGATGCTAAGCCAATTTTGATTGCTATTATGTGGTAAAATATGAATCCTGAAACACATCATTCCCACAAAAGTGAATATCATGAATTGTCCAACATTTTACCTTTTGAAATGCTTGTGGTTTTATGTTATTATTACAGTTTTTATAGATTTTTTTTATTTCAATTAGTTCTTCCTAGCCTCTCAAGGTATACAAATCAGATTCATACAAAAGGAACTATCCACTCCCTCAACATGTTTTAGATTATTTGTCACTATTATCCCTTTTTGATGCATAAGAGCTATAAATATTCTGCACAGAAATAATACACTTAGTACTCTTCAGTTCACAAAACCTATACAATACTGGATATATGCTAGGATTTATAATTCATTGTTAACTAATCTTGTAGATACGGAAGTTATCAACCTTACATATATACTGTAGATAATATTTTATGATGCACAGCTGCTTTTTTTTTTATACTACATATTTTATCAGTTTTTATCCATTTAATTGTAAGCCATCCAGAGTCATTTATGTGAGATAGGCAGCTATAGAAATCAAATAAATAAATGACTCAATAATTGTAAGATTAAAAAGAAGATCTTCCTGCTTGAAGAAGTAACGACTTAACAAACTACTTTTACTGTTACAAGGGGACATTAAATTGAAGTGCCAACAGGAATTAAGCAGCTTTTTCCAAATCAATTTAACTTCTCATGTCTCTTTATCTACAATATGGGACTCTAGCAAAGCATTTATGAGAGGATTATTTCTCTCTCTCTGACATCAAACAGAAAGAAAGCTATGCAAAAGAATGTTATAGGATGTACTAGTGAATGAGCTTAAGCAATTAGAATTAAGACATAAGCACAAGCCATTTTGAACTTGGAACTAAAGTTTAAAGTAATTTGCAACCAACTATATTTAAGGGAAGTAAGAGACCTACCAGTATAGAAGTTGAAATTTGTCAGAGAGATACTTTTGAAAAAGGCCAAAAATCAGACAAACTGCTTGGTTATTAACTGCAAATGGAGCCAGGAAAAAAGAATTATCATCTCTGTTTGGGATCAAGCGAGACATGTGACCAAAGTGAAGAATATAACAGAGCAATTTGTTCAAGGTTAAAATACTAATCAACATTATGTAGTATGTGACCATCTCACCTGAAAGAGATTGATGAATACTTGAATGCAAACTAGTTATAAAATTTACAACGGAAGAAAATGAATATTTTTTAACATTTATACAGAGTATTTTTAAAGAATGTAAGACCCTCAAGGTCATACTATATGGTTATTTATCACAAAAACATACCATAATGCAAGGGACCTCATCTCTTTCCTTATTCTATTTCATGGGTGTCAAACTTGCGACATCACATTGCCGACATGTGATGTTGCACAATGTTTTTTGCTTTCACGGAGCTGGGGTAGGCGTGGCCTGTGGGCTGCCAGTTTGACACCCCTGTTCCATTTGATGTAGGATCCATTGGTAAAGAAAATACAAAAAAAAAAAAAATTGCTGAAATTAGATGGAGAACACAGACTAAAAATATGCACAATTGGGGTTGAATTTACAATTATTCTGGCTAGGAATTGATAATAGGAATATGGTTCAACCTCAAGATGTCAGATCAATAAGAATAAAACTGAAATGCTGGCATGCAATTTAACTGGGGGGGGAGGGGGGAAGCAATGTTCATATAATTGTAAATTTTGTAATTTGTATAATTGCAAACTGTATAATTGCAAATAATTGAAATGACTTTATTGCAGTCATTAACCCAGCACAAGGAAATGATGATGATAATAACAGGTTTTAATATCATTAGTAAAAAGATTAAATAACTAGGATTTATTTGGCAAAACCAATGAAGACATGTTTAAAATAATGATTCACAGATATGAAGCAAATATAACTGCAAAATTTTTAAGAAGTTTAAACTATCTTGGTAAAGAAGAATTACAGCCATTACAATGAAAATTCTACTTAGGCTTACCTTTTTGCTTCAAATAATTCCAATAAAATTGAAAACAGAATCCCAGATCACACAAATATCTTTGGATTGCTACAAACAAAAATAAATTATATATGATCTATGACCGTAGTATTATGTGATTTGATTGAACAGGTTATAAGAGATGATGTAATAATAAGCAATGCATTAAAAGTTTGGGATCAATACAGGATATGAATCAGACTTTCTACTTCTTCCTTGTTATTGCTTATTTATTTTCATGAAGAGGAAAATACAAAATTCGCACAATGGAAAGACAACAAAATCATATAGACATAAAATTTATTTCTCAGCAAGGCCAAGGTACGTTCTTTGAGATTTTCTTTTCAGAAAGGTCAGCGCCATCTAATCAGTTTAAGCATCTTCAAATAAGCAGTAAAGCTTTAAAGGGACAGTAAAAATAAGGAGAGATGCTTAAGAGACTTGACTGAATTGGAAAACTTTAGAGCGTTTGTTGAGCCTTACTTATAAATTGTTGGTGAAATATGATTCAGAAACTGCATGCTTTCAAAACTGTATGATCAAATGGCTACAGAGTTAGGTAGAACAATGGGAAAATAATCGGAACACTGTATTCCAACAGAATATTACCCTTAGAAACAATTTGTATAAGATGTTTTGTTGGCATGCTTCAGATTTCATTGCAATATTATTTGTTTATGTTTGTATGGTCTTTTAACTATTGCTGTTGAAATTTGTATAGGACTTGGATTTTAACAATGATTGATAGCTTTATGCAATCTAGTTAAAATAATGAAATATTGAAAAAAAATAATTCTATGTTGTAATTACTTTGTGGTTTATTTTTCCTATTTGGTTTCCTATTTTGGTTTTGGTCTTTTATTTGTTTATTTTTTTGTGTATTTTTTCTTATTTTCCTTCTTTTTTTCAAAAAAATAAAAAATATTATTACATTTAAAAATACAAAGGAAGTAGAATATATGTATATACACTGCTCAGTGTCTCATAATAATATATTGTCTTGGGCAAGACTTTATTAAAGATTCATGGACCTACTCATTCTTTATTTTTTTCTCCTTCAAAATTCCCTTAGAATCACCTTTGAAAATTCATAACTTTGTTTTGGTTTTGTCCAACTACCTTGACTACTTTTTCCAAGCAATCATCTATAGCCTCACTTGGGCATTTTACTTAAAAAGTGACTGACAGATTAGCTAAAGGACTCTGTCTCAGCTTAACTTCCTCTAGTTCTTTGAAGCATCAAGACTGCATTCAATATTCACTATTATAAGTATCTGGAAAGAAGGATGGTACATGCCAGCCTGATAAATGAATCTTAATAAAGAATACAAGTAACCATCATGCTTTATACCACTTACAAGCTACCACCATTAATTCTAATGTTGTGATGTCAGTACCAGGGAAAGGAAGACAGTTTATACAAGACTGCAAGTTCAGAAGATTTGTGCAGTCTTCCTTAATCTGGAAAATGGATCTCTCTCTCTCTCTGTCTCCCTCCCTCCCTCCCTCCCCCCCCTCCGTCTTTCCTTCCTAAAGGGCTGTACCAAAATAAAAACGAAGAAAGCTATGCTCTAGTAAACTCAGATCAAAAGAGTCCTAAATGTCAAAGTCATAATTCTTAATATTTTTGTAACCTGATCCTCTTTTCTCTTGGAAAACCTGATAAGCATCTGTCAAAAACTTGGTTTTTCATATACTTGAGGCTCACAAATTTGACAGAAGCAAACAGTCTGAAGTTAGGCTAGTCAATTATAAGAACTCCTCTTACTGCCCAGAAACAGAAGCACTGGAATCCTTTGCACCCTGCAAGCAAGACAAAGAGGTGTACTTTGAATTGACTGTATACAAGCTTACATTTTGTGGTTGGTGGTCAGTGGACCTTGTTATTAAAGGTTCTCTTAGTTCTCGTAATAAGCTAACTTATCAAAGAGCTGGGTTCTTCAATCAATGTCAGGGCAACCTCTGGGGCTACTAGTAGCCAAGAAAACATAGCACCTATGTTTTCTGCAGACTACCCTTGCCTGGTTGCTGGTTGTTCTGCAAATGCCAATATTCTCTTGTGGTTGCATACTGGTCTAGTAGTCAATTAAGATTGGAGTGACTTTTTTTTTAAGGAGAGAAGGCCCAGCTTGACAGATATGTTCCAATGTAGATGCATGTCTATTTTCTTTACAAAACTGCCACTTAACATGGTTTCAAGTGCTATTAAGAGATTTATCCCTAAAGCAGTATTTCTAAACCCTGGCCATTTTAAGATGTTTGGACTTCAACTCGCAGAATTCCCATGCTGGATTGGCAATTGTGGGAATTGAAATCCACACAACTGAAGAACTGGTCTAGAAAATAAATGTTTGTGGTAATTATATTTTATGTTTTAACATTTCATAAATAAACCACGGGGTAAAAGAATAATCCCATGAAATTATAGGGGATAAAGTGCATTCCTCAATGGAGTTGAAGGGGTGTATGGTAAAAGGATTTATTTACATCCAATGTATTTATGCTTGTGATGATTGGATGATGTTTTAGTGATGGCATTCAAGAACTATGCATTCTCAACTCTAGTTGAGCAACTTTCCTTAAGCATAAAACATAAAAGTTGGGAAACAAAGAGGATTTTATAGTGGTAATGACTTCACAAGTGTGTACATTGTAAATCCTTGAAATAAAATTAATGACAAAATTCACAAAGCAGTAGAAAAGCTGGTATCATAGTATTCTATACGGAAACTTAACCAGGAACATGTTTTCCTGATTGTATCTCAAAGAAGGGGTCTTCCAGTGACAGAAGGTGTAGAAAGGACTAAATTAATCCCTTCTCACGCCATATGCTAGTGTGTATAGTATAAGCTACCTTGAAAAGCTCTTTGGTTGAAAGGCAGTTGAAAAACTTTAATTAGTTGACTGTCCACAGAGTCTCATTCGAAATTGTTGAACAGATTTATAATTTATTTAGGAATTTAAGGGGAAAAGTACCAAGGATCGGCACTGAAAATGTCAAATCAAGTTGGACATCTTTGGTGAGAATCCGAGGGTGTATAATGTAAAGTAGGATGTCATCCAAATAAAGAATATAACTCTATTCAAATTTTACATCTGAAAAAGGCAGATAGTATGTCAATAATAACAACAACAATGACAAAATCACCATCAGTCAATTGCAAAACTCAGCTTTACTTAAAAGAACTTACATCCTGGAATGATTCCTTTAACACTATTGAATAACAACATCTGTGTATCTAGGGCCTTGGAAAGAACTCAATAGATGGATAAAAATGCCAAATCTAGTCTAAACATCTGGCTGACTGCACAAAAATCCATGATAATAATATATAATCATTTTGTTTTCAAGATACATGAGAACAAAGCATACCTTTTAGATAGATGCCGGTAATCAGATTGGATACATTTTGAATTGAACAGTTTGGATCAAAAAACAAGAAAACTGATGACAATTCACAATGCATTTCATCTCCATGGAGATGTTGATAGTTTATATTAACCATGCAGAAAATGAAGGCTAAAGTTTATTGCAAATCAAACTGTTAAAGAATAAAGGCATACATTGGCTAATTATGTAAAAAACAGTCAAGAACATGCATTGATGCAGGTTAACAATTGGTGTTTACTGAGTGTACAAAAACCAAAAGGGTAATATCAAAGTAATGTAATAAAAACACAAATAGGATGCTGTTAAGGAAAAGCATTACATGGTCAAATTTTACTTCTGCAAAAGATGGACAGCAAAGTGGATAAGACCTGAAATGCTGGAACATTTTTAAAAAAGAAACTGAAGACCTGATTTTGGCTGCTGAAGAGCAAGCTATTTGTATGAATGGAATCAAGGCTAGAATTGAAAAAATTGTCAAAGTGCAGATTGTGCAACAAGCAGAAGAAACAGTTGATCATGTGCTCAGCTCATGCAAGAAGATTGCACAATCTGATTATAAGCAACTGTCATCAAAATGATTCACTGGAATATCTCTAAAAATTATCATGGGCAAGTAACAAAAAAAAGGGGGGGGGAAATAGATTTGGAAAAAAATAGTAAAAATGAGCAGGCTAAACCATTGGGAGATTTCTGAATACAAACAGTTGCTTGTTCATAACACATCGGATTTAACTGTGATTGAAAAGAAGAAAATGTGAGTAACTGATGGAGGAATACGAGGAGATAGATCCGAAAATCAAAATTGAAAGATTATGGTCTAAAGTGGCTGGCTGTGGTGATCCCAATAATTACGGCCATATGGGGTGCCACAACAAAAAATATTGCATGACCACTTAGAAAATATGTTCATCTGTCAATTGCAAAAGGCAAAGCTGCTTGGATCCACATATATACTACGCCAATACATTACATTCTATATTCTTGGGAAGAACTCAATGCATATGAAGGCCAACACCAGTTAAAGAACTGGGACCTGTGATTTCACTTTGTTGTATATGTAATAATAATAGTTCTTTTGTTTTCAAGACACATGAAAGGAGAGCATAGTATTTCAAACAGATGACATTAATCAGCATGGTATAAACTACGGGTAGATTCCATTTGTTTTACCACCATGAACCCACTATACCAACTTACTATATATAGTAAGTACTATATATAGTAAGTATACCAAGTTACTACAAACTTGTAACTACCTTTATTCTCATGCCAAGTCAGTTGTCATTGCATAGCTTTCTTTGTGTCACTGGGCAATATTATAGGAGAAGAAAAGTGGAACTGCTGTTATTTCTAGTTCCAACAGGAGCTCTCTTCAATCATCTTGCATTTTTGAATGTTCATAGGAACCAGCAACTGAATATGTAATTAAGTTTTATTCTTGTCTGAGGCTGCCTTCATGCCATTGCTAACTGTATTACTAGGTGTTTTACTATAACAAAGAGAAAAAAGAAAGAAAGAAAAATTGCTCCACTAACTTTCCCATTCAAGTTTCTTACGGTTCTCTTGAGGATTACAACTTCCCCTTGTCAAGTAAAATAGCTCATCATAGCAATGTATAAAAGCAACCACAGACCACCATGTGTCTCCTGAGTTCCATCCTGCACAAAGAAGCAAAGGGTTGAGGAGGTAAGGAATGAGAAAGTAAGCAAGAAAGGCAGAATGTAGGTAGAATGACAACTCCTATTTATAGAGAGAGAATAATGCTAACTGTTGCTGAATCACTTGCTCACCATCTATTGATGGAATTAATTCTATTAATTCTATGAGCTGTGGTGGCACAGTGGTTAGAACGCAGCATTGCAGGCTAATTCCTCCAGAGGTCAGTAAAATGAGCACCCCTATTTTTTGGGCGCAATATGCTGACTCTGTAAACCTCTTAGAAAGGGCTGAAAAGGACTGTGAAATGGTATATAAAGTCTAAGTGCCATTGCTATTGCTAAAGTCCTTCCAAAATGTTCAGTACTAAATGATGTATATGTTGATTTACACATTTAGGAAAAAATGTGAGTTTTTTCTCCTCAGTTTAAAGCAATCTGTGTATCAATTGAGACGCCAGACTGATGTAGTGGTTAAGGCACCAAATAAAAAAACAGGAGACTTTGAGTTCTAGTCTTGCCTTAGGCACAAAGCCACTGTCCGTTTCACAGACCTAGAAAGCAGTGATGGGTTGTTCCCGGTTTGGCCGTTTCGGCTGAGCCAATAGTGGTGACGATGTGACGTTACCAAACCGGTTCTCTTTGACTGGGAGCTGGGCCTTCCCACCCACCCACCCCCTTTATTCCTACCTTTATTTCTTGTTTTTTAGCCCAGCTGATAGGCATGTCAGAGTAGATTGCTGCACCTCAGCTGGCCTAGAAACCTAACGTGCTTGCACGCAAAGCGCGTGTGCAGAGAGAACCGGTGGTAACACAGGTTGAGACCCACCACTGCTAGAAAGGAGACAATGACAAACCACTTCTATAAAACCTTGCCAAGAAAACTGCAGAGATTCGTCCTGGCAGTCTCTGAGAATCATACATGATTCCATGGAAGAAGAAAAAATAACTGTACCAATAGGACTCAAATGTATCAAAATAGGAAAGGAAAAACCTTTTTTTTGCTATATTTTGATTTCCTTTTTTTAACCTGTAAACTAATAGATTCATGACTACATTCAAAATATTGCCCTGCTTATTGTTTAATATATGAGAAAAAAAAATCATCCTATGGGAAAGCAGTATTAAAATACAAGAAGGAGAATTTTATCAAACCTGCTTGTAAAGATAAAACAGGAAAACAATCTTTCCAGAAAATAAAATATGAAAATGTTTTTTAAAAAATGTTTAAAGCTTTAAAAGTTTTATTTTTAAGTTTTACGTGTGCTTTTTATTTCTTAAATATTTCAATTGGTTCTCCATCGAGTCTATTTCTTGTTAAGGTTTTATATCATAGTCCCTACACCAAGAAAGATTTGGTTGTTTGGAATACATAGTAAATATTGGGGGATCTGATGTAGTGATGGAGAAAGCTAGTAAGATTTAAATACTGGACTTTCTTCCAAAAGATATTTGCCTGGTCCATTCCTAATCTCATTAAGTACCTCCTCCAAAATAGCAATAGCATTTAGGCTTATATACCACCCCATAGCACTTCATAGTACTATGTACAATGTAAGCCTTATTTGCATATTGTCCCCACCAAACTGGGTCTTCATTTTACTGACTTTGGAAGAATGGAATGCTGAATCAACCTTGAGCCCCATCAGGATTGAACTCTAGCCTTTGGACAAAATTTGCCTGCAATATTACACTTTAACCACTGTGCTACCAGGTCCTTGTTTGACTCATTTAATAGGTTCTTGTTTGCTTGCTTTACTGAAATGTTTCTCTTTTCCTTTCAGTATTAAAGCTTTAGTTTTAATATTCATTATTTGTTTCTTATGTGATCTATTTGGGAACTATTGTTTTCTAAAAGGTAAACAGGTAATATGCTTTTGTAAATTCATTTACAATACATTTCTGTAAGTACCATCATGTTCAGGAGAGTTTATGGCCATATTAGTCAGTACAGGATTATAATCTTACACTAACACATTTAATTAAAAGACAGTTCTTTTAATTTCATAGGTGGAAAAGCTTTGATCATGTTAATAAGTAATGGAGATGGGAGACAAAATAAATTAGATTGGCAATTTAATTTGCACTTTCTGAACTAAAATGTGGACCAGATCATAATTATCCTTCAATATTCACACTATTACATACTTTGTTACATTTTTCAATTTAAAACTTCATACAGAATGCCCACAAAATTGGGAAAACTCTGACAAAACTGTGTCCATTAAAGTTGTAAAAAATATTGGAAAATAGGTATATATAGAAAAAAAACATGCATACATATATAATTTTTATGTTGACTTTAGAAACAATAAAAAACGGAGATATACAGTAAAATAAATCTGTGTCTGATTATATGTCCATTGCCAAGTACAACATCTCATAATTATTTGTTAATCATTTCTGTTTTGCAAAGTAGGAAAAAGAGCTTAGGCTGAATCTGCTATTTTTGGAATAACAGTTCTTTTTTACAATATTGTATTGTCAGCATTCCCAGGTAGATGAGCTAATTCTACTTTCTTGTAAGGCTTCATTAACATTACATTTTGCAAGTCTGGAAGTACAAATTTCCCACTGTTTTTTTTAATAAACTGATATTATACAAATGTAATAAATAATAAATAATAATAATAATATTTAGAATGGATCCTTTCTGAGTTTCTTTATCTGTCCATTATGCAGCTGCACCCTCATCCTTTTCAAATTGTTCCCTGGGTAGCCTTTCTTCTCCCTGCAATGTCTAGAACCATAGCAATCTATAGAAAAATAATCTATACTAATAAAGGGCTCAACTGCCAAAGTAACAACTCAATATCCCACAGGATGAGCAAGAACATTATGCAGACAAGCACAAACACAATGTACCAACATAGAAAGGAGGAGGAGGAGTGCCCATGGATAGGGAGGCTTTCCTTGCAGATATGCAGTTTTTATGAATGGAGGGTATGAAAAAAGAATGAGGTTCCCATATTATGGGAACATACTTACTGGGAAAAAATAGCCACTGGATTTAGTGGAACATTCTACAGAATAAACTGGCTTATTTTCTTGTATTTGTAGTCCAACACTCTGTCAACCAGAACTCTTTCTGCAGAAGAAAAGAAACATTCAATATCTCAAAGATATTGAGTTTCTACCTAAAATTACATGGAAAAGGCTAGATTAAAAGAGTCACTCAGCAATTTATATCCGTCCGTTACCAATCTAGCCACACATTCTAGCAGCTGGAGCTACTTTTCCTTGGACCGTGGAGAGACTGCTAAACCTGTGAAATAGTTGTTAGATAAAATAATCTAGGATTCAAAATCATAGTATTTTCATCTAGCAGCTGAAAAATAATACTGCTCTCTTGCACTTGTGTGTTTCTCTGTGTGTGTGCATGTGTCCGTGTTATATATATTTGTTGTTGTTCTTCAGTTGTTCACATCATATGTGACGCTTCATAACCCCATACATATATATATACCTACACACACGCACACACATAGCACAACGGGCTCTCCTGTCCTCCCTTGTTACCCAAATTCATGTTCATTGCATCAATGACACTATCTAGCTATCTTATCCTCCTTTTGCTCTCAATCTTTCCCAACATTTAAGATTTTAATATAAGATAACCTTTACTGTTTTTGTTTTGTTTTTTATTTTGAGCATACTGGCACACATTAAAAATGAAATTATGTTGCCTGCTCAAAATTTTTTTATATCTATCCATACATATATAACACACATATACACATTATATATATAAGAGGAAACTTGAAAGTTCACAAGGTTGATAGTATATAGAACAAGACTGTGATGGAATCTAGATGTTCTGCTTTGGATATCACAAAGCTTCATCCCAGAAGGTACCAAGGAAAGCAGGTTGAAGAGGATATGTAGCATCCCAGACAATACTGCAGATCCTGCTCAAGCATCACTTATATGCAATGTCCTGAAGAGAAGGAATAGAAGGAACTATCAATAATCTTTTCTGCCATCCTCACCACTCTTTGCACTCCCTTCCTGTAATGCTTCCAAACCAGACAGTAACGCAATATGACAGGATGCTCTCAATCGTCCCTCTATAGAAAGTGGTAAGGGGAAGGAATATAAAAATCAGGGTCTTTTCCAATGAGTCCTCTCATTTCATTAGGTGGCCAAAGGATTTGAGCTTCAGCTTCACTATCTATCACAGTCAGGATTTATTTCCTTTAGGATTGACTGATTTGATCTTCAGGCAATCCTAATATATTTAGGATTCCAAGGGATTCCAGCACCACAATTCAAAAACATCAGTTCTTTGGCATTCAGCCTTCCTTATGGTCTTTCACTCGAGGTAGGGCCTAGCTGGATGAGTATGTGAAGATGCTTCAAATGGCCGATTTAGCCAACTGTCAAGACACTCAATGAACAGATTTTAGGTGCGGAGATGTTTCCCACCAGTGCCTTCTCAGTTCAATTACTCTTTTGAAAGAACACTAAAACCTTGTCCAAAAATAGCTTGTAATTCTTCTGTGAAAAAGTGGGGGTTATTAAGAAATAGAAATAGAAGGTTATTGGATCCAGAAAGCCATGATTTGAGATTTGGATGGCATGGATACCTATGGTATGATAAAGTAAAGATGAATGTGGATTTTAAAAATCATTATGAGTATGGAATAAATATAAATTCAGGTTTTGCATAAAAGCTTCTTTTTGGCTTTCATCCTGACATGCATTTTATAGATGGGAAATGATAAGTAAATATAATGGTTAACTTACTATGAGGTGCTTAAATTTTCTGAAGGGGATTGAAAGTGATATAATAATAAATAATAATAATAATTTTATTTCTATACCACCCTTCTCCCGAAGGACTCAGGGCGGTGTACAGCCTATTAAAAGTACAAGACAAAACATCAATTAAAATTATTAAAATTATTAAATAATTTCGGCTCAGTTTAAGACCTCAAAAAATTTAAAACACCCGATTTAAAATTATTACATTGATAGCCCGGCCTGGCGGAACAACAGGGTCTTAAGGGCACAGCGAAATACCTGGAGGTCAGAGATCTTACGCATTTCCGGGGGCAGTTCATTCCACAGGACTGGGGCTCCCACAGAGAAGGCCCTCCCCCTTGGTGTCGCCAGCTGGCATAACTTGGCCGATGGCACCCTGAGGAGACCCTCTCTGTGTGAGCGAACTGGCTAGTGGGAGGCTATTGGTGGCAGAAGTCGGTCTCGAAGGTACCCAGGTCCTATGCCATGGAGCGCTTTAAAGGTGGTAACCAACACCTTGAATCGCACCTGGAAGACCACTGGGAGCCAGTGCAGCTCGCACAGGAGGGGTGTCACATGGGCCCAACGGGTTGCACTCATAACCACCTGCGCGGCCGCATTCTGGACCAGTTGGAGCCTCCAAGTGCTCTTCAAGGGGAGCCCTATGTAGAGAGCATTGCAATAGTCCAGCTGGGAGGTGACAAGGGCGTGAGTGACTGTGCGCAAGGCATCCCGATCCAGACAGAGCTGCAACTGGCAAATCAGGCGGACCTGATAGAAGGCCCCCCTGGCCACAGCCATCATGTGCTCTTCTAAAGACAGCCATGTGTCCAGGAGGACACCCAGATTGCGAATTCTCTCTGTGGGGGGCAAAGATTCACCCCCAAGAGTCAGCGATGGCACCAGCTGACTATATCGGGATGCCGGGAGCCACAGCCACTCGGTCTTGGAGGGGTTGATTCTGAGCCTGTTTCTCCCCATCCAGATCCGCATGGCCTCCAGACAGCAAGATATCACATCAAGGGCATCGTTGGGGTGGTCTGGGGTGGAAATGTACAGCTGAGTGTCATCAGCGTACAGATGACATTTCACCCCAAAACCATGGATGATCTCACCCAGCGGCTTCACATAAATGTTGAACAGTAGGGGTGAGAGGACTGACCCTTACAGCACTCCCCATGTGAGGCGCCTCGAGGTCGACCTCTGCCCCCCTGCCAACACAAACTGCAAGCGGTTGGAGAGGAAGGAGGAGAACTACCGTAAAATGGTGCCCCCTATTCCTAGCCCCCTCAACCGCTGCAGCATGATACCATGGTCGATGGTATCAAAAGCCGCTGAGAGATCTAATAGGACTAGGACAGAGGAACAACCTCTGTCCCGAGCCCTCCAGAGATCATCCACCAATGCGACCAATGCCGTTTCAGTGCTGTACCCCTGCCTGAAACCCGACTGGTATGGGTCCAAATAGATAGCTTCATCCAGATGCTGGGGAAGCTGTCGTGCCACCATGCTCTTGACAACCTTCGCCACAAAACGAAGGTTGGAGACTGAACGATAGTTAGCTAATTCAGCCAGGTCCAGGGAGGGCTTCTTGAGGAGGGCCTCACCACCGCCTCTTTCAAGGCAGCAGGGAAGGCACCCTCACTTAGAGAAGCACTTGTAATTCCCTGGAGCCAGCCTCGTGTAACCTCCCGGGAGGCCAGTACCAACCAGGAGCGACACAGGTCCAATAAACACGTGGTGGCACTAATCTTGCCCAGAACCCTGTCCACATCCTCGGGAGCCACAGGATCAAACTCCTCCCAGATAATATTCTCAAGACCTCCCCCTGTCTTCTCCCCCTGTCTCCTCCTTTCTCTGTAAAGAGAAAACTTTATAACAGAAGGATATTCATGTCAATGGTTTTGTTATGTACAATTATTGGAAAGATTTAAAGTGGATAAACAATGTTATGGTTAAGAAGAAAGTAAGACTGAATTGGAAATAGAATTATGTACTAATGATGACCATGTTATTGCTAAAATGTATAAATATTTGTTGAAATATGAGTAGAACAAGAATGCATGATAAAATGGGCTAAAAATTATAATATACAAATGGACCAATGGGAGAATATGTGATTAAAAGTACTGAAATTTACTCTATATTCAAGCCCTAAAGAGAATTTTTATAAAATGCGGTATTGTTGGTATTTGTCATCAGATAAACTGTCTAGAATGTATAAAGGCACTTCAAATCTTTGCTAGAAATATGAACAATTTGGATATTTTATTATGTTTGGTGAACATACAAGAAAATCCAACAATGTATTTGAATGCAAATACATTAATCCAAAATATTTTAAAGGTTGAGTACAATTGAAACAAGAGTCTTTTGTTTTGGGATTAATGGATAGTCGGCTAGAAAAAACTCATATTTTTACATATGATCTGCAGGTGGACTATTACACGCTTAAATGTGGAAAAGCTCAACACTACCACTCACAATGGACAAATGGCTGGTGAAGAACTCTTTAGTACCTGAAAGTTTGTTTTTCAAACAGAAGTAAGCAAATTTGTATCTCAGATTATTCAACTAGTGAATTAGATAGTATGTGGGCCTCTGGGACATTACTGCCTAATTACTCTAATAGTGTTTTGCTCTGCTTTTATAACAACGGAAACTATTTCTTATATTCCCATCACCTGCTATTCTCATATTGAAAATAACATGCTTACCCTTGTTTAAGTTATAGCACATTTTTAAGAAGTATATTGATGCATATACATTTAATTACATACTTTATTTTACAAAACATTTCTACCTTTTTGGTAGTGCAGTTCTTTTCTCTCTTTGCCTTTTTGCTAACACGTAATAACTGCCTGCTCGTTGTGCCAAAGTTCATTTAAATAAATAACCTTCTCCTTTCTCTCAATTTATGTAGTTTTTCTTCCTCCCAGAATTCATTTTACACTGATTTATAAAGCACCAAAACTATCTGTGCTGTTTTTTTCTTTAAAAATCTCCTTGATATTTCTCAGCTTTTCAAATTAGATTTTAAATGCTCAGAGGAAATTAGAGTTGATTTCTTCCAAACAATATACAGAGTGTTTCTTAAACATTTTAAACACTTTTGTTATTTAGTTCCCCATTTTTTCCAGTTAGTAATATTGCTTCATTAGAGTTTGCACTATGAATGATGAGATGATAATATCACAGTGTGGGATAGTGTGGTGATAACATTGCACATCAATAAATAAAATCAAATGTATCAATGTAATCTTTTAGATCTGGTAGTTGTCTGATTTCACTTTGTATAACAGAGACTATAATTAAACACAGTAATAAAAAGAGTGAAGATTTTTCAGTGTTTGGGTAAAGTGGCATACAAATCAATGTATACATCAATACGTGAAAATGTAAATGTTACAGAGACTTTTAAACTAAAGGCTCTTGCAGAAGTGGCTGTAGATCTTACAAAACAGTAAAATCTTTCTCAATTTTCAGAATGTCCTCCCCATGTCCTATTTGTTAAGTTCTGGGTGAAGAATGGAGGCGAGGCTAGAGTGATTTCTAACAGCTCTTTATTCAATACTGCCTGTGAGACAACTGTTGCTCCCTGGCTGACACAGCTCCTTTTATAGGGAAGCTGATCAGCCCACAACCAATCAGGAGAGAGTATTTTCCCACTCCAACAGAGGACCAGACTGAGAACTTCAACTGACAACTATATACAATACATAACACTGTTGCTTTCCTTTGTGCCATTTTCACTTACCTCAAGACTGTAAAACAGGACAAAGCTGATATCTGCCATAGTGGCTGTCATTTGGATGTGATGGCATGCAAACAGAAAGGTGGGAGGGTCGTTTCCCTCAGTTGATGGTTAGCCCCCTATAAAGTCTTAGAAAAGAAAAGTCCTACTTAATTTGCAATTGTTTGCACACGTACCTTGGATTACTGTCTACTGAACACTGCAAATTACTTCAGGTAGAAAAATGATTGCGTATGATTGTGCTCTTAAGCTTTCAGCATAGCCCACTGGTTCTCCTATTTTATATTCAAAGATTATTTTCTCCATCAAAACATAACTGGCTGAATAATTTTGTGAGCCTCTAATTTGATTCCCATTATACTGTCTTTGTCATTGATTGAGTTAAATGCTGTGTGCAAACTGCAAGCAGAAAGCTATTACTACCTGTACATTTTCAAGTTTTATTTTTTTTCAATGCCTAAAACATCTCCATCTTCTGATATAAATAGGATCAAATATTTTAGCTCTGAGTTTTAAAAGGAAAATAAAATGTAATCAGTGCCTAAGTATTTTGAAGATAGTAGATGATCATCCTATTTCACAGCAATACAGTTTAAACCTGAGGAGGACCAAGTAGATTGTTCCAACACCACATTATAGTTCTGCATTATCCCTTCTCTCATTTTATACTGATGATAGAAAGTCTTTTATTTTTCTTTACATACCCTTCCACTTGAATACAGGTAGTCCTCAACTTACAACAGTTCATTTAGTGACCGTTCAAAGTTACAACAGCACTGAAAACCTATGATTGTTTTTCACAGTTACGACCATTGTAGCATCCCCATGGTCATGTGATCAAAATTTGGATACTTGGCAACTGGTTCATACTTATGACTGTTGCTGTGTCCCAAGGTCATGTGATCCCCTTTTGCAACCTTCTGACCAGCAAAATCAATGGGGAAGCCAGATTCATTTAACAACCAGGTTACTAACTTATCAACTGCAGTGATTCACTTAACAGCTGTGGCAAGAAAGTTCGTAAAATGGGGTAGAACTCAATTAACAAATTTTGCGCTTAACAACAGAAATTTTGGGCTCAATTGCGGTCATAAGTCGAGGACTACCTGTACATTGATCACTTTCACCTCGAAAGCACAAAACGTATAACATATAATCCAGGGGTGAAATCCTACCGGTTCGGACAGGTTCGGACGAACCGCTAGGAATATGGGCATCAGTTTGCCGAACCGGTAGTAATTACCCCTCCTTGGCCCCACCCACGCCCGGCTGGTCACTGCTCACCTCTTCCACAGGATTCAATGTTAAATGCAGCAGAGAGAATGCTAACTTTTCTCCCTTCATTCAGAATGGAGCTGCTGCAGCCTGTCCCTTTAAGTTGATCCCCAGGAGAGAGGAGGCCAGGAGGGAACCATAAAGGGAGCAGCAGTTCTGTTCTGAATGGAGGGAGAAAAGTTAGCATTCACTTTGCCACAGAATCCAATGTTAAATGGAGCAGAGAGAATACTAACTTTTCTCCCTCTATCCAGAATGGAGCTGCTGCAGCCTGTTCCTTTAAGGTAGTCCCCAGGAGGGAGGGGGATGGGGGAGCAGCTGGAATGGAGCCGTTTTCGTGAAAGGCAGGAAAATGGGGAAGAGGATTTTCCTGCCTATATCCATTCCTCAATCTCAGCACAGACTGAGGGAAGGATGGTAGGTAGGAATATTCCCCTCCCCATTTTCCTGCCATTCGCACCAAGGAGTGGCTGGGAGGGGAGGAGCCACTTGATGTGAGTGATGTTGAGTTGTCCATGCCCACCCAGTCACATGACCTCCCCCCAACAAGCCACGCCCACAGAACCAGTAGGGGAATTTTTTTAATTTCACCCCTGATATAATCGTGTTCTGTTCTGAAGTGAACACCCTTAATTGTAATGGATTGTGTCACTAGAAACAGGCTTGTTAGAAATAAGCACATCATGGAGATTTTGACTTTGTGCATGAAAGAACTACACTGAATAAATTAGAAAGAAATCCAAAAACTTTCTGAGGATGAGGTAATAAAATAGAAGCCTATTTCACAGATCCTGTGGAAATCAACAGAATTTTTACAATACTAGAGGACATGGTTTATATTCCCTGTCTGACATGAACACAGAATGTACTTACTTATAAATTATTGTTGTTGTTGTTGTTATTTCTTTATTACATTTATATACTGCCTGTCTCACTATCCCAGAGTAATTCTGGGTGGCTAAATAAATGCATAACAAATAGACATTTTGCTGCATGCTGTAGCAAAAAAGAGCATTCTGTTTTACTGGCTGATCCCAAAATAAACCTCCATGTTTCAGAAACTTTTCTTGACATTGACTTTGCTGCTGAGTAGTGAATGAAATGTAGTATGTCATTATACACTTACAAATTACATTATGTTTTCAGTGCACTGAATAGCAACCAAAGATCCCATGAGCTCTTGAAAGATGCCCTACATACGGAATCTGTCTAGATGTTTCTTCTCTTATTTATTTATTCAGATAGGTCCTCAAGAAATGTGGTATCTATCTCATATTCAGATTACATTTGAGAAATCCTAGCAACAGAAAGAATTTTAGAGATCCAACCTGGAGCTACCATGGAAAGAAACTGAAATATTGGATCAACACAGACAATATCAGCCACTTTATATTAAAGCCAAAATGAGAGAAGTACACAAGGCACAAAAGGGTGGGAAGGCATTTTCATTTGGTTTAAATTTGTATCAACCTAGAAATATTTTCAAGCATGTGGCAATACTGTCAGCCTGGGTACAGGAGCTAAACAGGGCCCAACCTGGTTACTTTTTGAATAAAAATTCACCAGAGAATCTAGTTTAGATTCATTCCAGAGTCAGTGTGTTTAATAAAAACAAATGTCATTGATTCTAATGGGTTTTTCATATAAGTATGTTTAAGTCTTTAGCTGAGAGAGAGACAGAGAGAGAGGGAGGAGAGGGAGAGGGGGAGGGGAGGGAGAGAGAGGGGGGAATGCATGATAAAAGCAGGAGAAAGCAATTCATTTTCTTTTCTATTTAAGTCAGCATTTTATAATCATACATTCTGACAATATTTTAATCAAGTCTAACCATTTGTGTGTTTATTATGGTTCAGCAATACTCCCTTCAATTCATCACTATCGTTTCTGTAATTTGGGAGTCATTGCCCGGTGTACGAGGGAATCACTCTAGTAATTAAGCTTTTTTCTTAACGTGTCTGAATATTTTATATATATATATATATATATATATATATATATATATATATATATATATATTCATGTATTCAAAACTTATAATGATTTATAATTTATTCAAAATATAAATCATTTTTTTATTCCAACACCTTGGCCTTATTTTCTCTTTTTAACAAGAATGTTCAGATAAGAGAAGTGCAAAACTGGCACAATGACGGACCCAAAAGCAAAGAAATAGTTTGCCCATTAAAAATTCCCTTTGCTATAGCGGGGAAAAAACGTATCATTAAAAGACCGAGAACAGGCTCTCAGAAAGGAATGCTCTCTTTTCTCCTGAGATGCCATTTGCTGGACCGTCTAATGAGCTTAGGGTGGCCTACTTTTCCCCTTTCTATTTTACCATCACAACAGTCCTATGGAATAACTTGGATTGCAAGGCCCCAAATTGTCTAATGACCTTGATGTCTGACTGGGGATTTGAATTCAGGCTGTTGAGTCAGCTGAGAAACTGTTGCCAGATTCTGTTCAATAACAAACAGGATCACTCTTGTAAGATGCTTTGGATCTTAGTCTATTTGTACTCAGACCCCAGTTGTCAGTCAGCATTCTCCATGCTGCCCTGACATCCTTTAGCTGCTTAAGGAGAATAGGCAATGGTGTCTCTGAGATGCCCAAATATCGTTGCTGGAGCTATTACTTTTTTAAAAAATGCATAGAAACAGCCTTGTGCTCTGTAGAGCAAAGCTGTAATTGTATTGGCCTGCTTGATAATAAAGCAGAAAAAAGATTCTGCATCAGCTAAGAACTTGAGGGAAGACAGAGATGAGAAATGTTTCTTTTGGTGCTCACTACTGGTTGAAAAAGCCCAGCAGGGACCTTGAGTGGGATCGGAGAATTGGCACCAAAAAAAGCCCTCCTCTTCCAGTTCTCTCTCACCAAGCCATGGCAATAGTGTGAGAAAACTGAGATTCATTCCCCTTTCTCTTGCCCCAGGTAGAAGGTGAAGGAATAAAACAAATATCTGAACCAAAACTTCCAAACTACAAGATTCCTGAACTCAAGCAGCCTCCTAAGTAGCTTGCTTGTGAGTTAGTAGGAGCTGGCTCCTGAACTGACTTAAATCTACACTTGTATTTTTAAATAGGAACTAGGAAGTAACTATCCACAAAAACTGACCTGTGCTAACCTCCACTTCATTATTCTGCTTATCCCACTATAAGCAGAAAATCTATGATTGGCATTTGACATTGTTGCCGGTCAGCATTTATTATACAACTATATAAAGGTTGTTTGTACCCACCTTAATGGGGCAAATAAACTTGGTTCAAGCGAATGGTTAGCTCTCCATTCATAAATTGGTCATAGGGAATTTTTAATCCCCCGTTGATATGGCAGAGAAGAAGAAAAGCAGGAAGTCTTCTCATCCTTTTCAGAAGGGCTAAAGGCTGCAGAATAACTTCCAGGTGGTTCTACAGCCAGTGGTGGGATTCAGCCAGTTCGCACCACTTCGGGAGAACCGGTTGTGAACTTTCTGAGCAGTTTGGTGAATTGGTTATTGGAAGAAATCATTAGGGCAGAGAACCGGTTGTTAAATTATTTGAATCCCACTACTGTCTACAGCCAAATACTGCCTCCTCCAGTATGGCTTCTCCTCGTGACTTTAGCATTTCAGTGCTTCTGGAGATATGTTTAAGTTAGTCCTGTGGTTTCAGTACTATAGTTCCTAAGTCAGTCGACCAGATGCAAAACACAGCTAGATGAGCTACAATACATCTACTTTATTGTAAGGCCACTTTAACAGAATCTTTGCAGAAAGTGCAGACTTCCTGCCCTCCATTTTTAACTGCTAAGCCCATTAAAGTGGGTCTTAAGTTTCTTTCTTTAACTTTAAACAATTGCAGGCTTCTGGCTCTCTTATCTGGTGGTTTCCTAGTCAGCATCTCATCTCCCCTTTCTTCAAAGTTATCTGTGCCTTCCATTACAACGTTGGTACCTCAAGACACTTCACATGGACTTATTACAGGGGTGACATCTCAGAGCTGCTTTCTTCTATTTTTCTTTGGAGGAGGTCTTTGGTGACTCAAGAGGGAGAAATGGGTTCAGAAGAATTGAAGTTTCAGCTGAAGAGATGCAAGACCCACTTCCCTTTATTCTGTTCTGTTGTGCGTGGGTTAGCAAGAGAAATAGGGGAGACGGCTTTTTCTCCAGTGGGAAAGTTTTCCTGCAGAAAAGGGGCAAATGGAAATGAAAATCAATGGCCAGGGACTGATGGGCAGGCTTATAACTACCAGTAAGCTCAGATACACAACAACAGCAGGTTAGGCTCCACCCCTGAACTTAACTTGGAACAATTTGCTGTAGACCAAGCTCATAACACACCTTGTGCTGGCAGAAATTTAAAAAACATCATTTTCTAGGAACAGGAGTTAAAGACAGGTGGAGGTGGCCTTTTGTAGTGGGCGATAGTTGAGACAATGTTGTATATGTGTGTCCTCCTCAAAATTAGTGTTGTGTCTTTGTTCCAGGCAAACAGATCATATAGATGAACTCACAGTGGAGCAAAGAGAATGGAATAGTGAGGAAAAATAAACTCTGATCTTGAGTTATCAGGAATCAATGGACATCTCTTCTTCAAGGACATCTTGTTTACCATCATGGCAATGCCAGTGTGAATGAGATAGCATTAGTTAGCTTTTATCTCCTTAGCTGAAGTGCTAGGCTTTGGTTAACAAAGATAATTGGAACCTGGATTTCCTAAGCTAAGCGACATAGTCATGAAGTGCACATTATGTGATGTTAGTGGAACTTCCACTTACTGTTAAGTGAATCCATGCCATCATTAAGAACAATGTCACATGATTGCCATTTGAGACTTCCTGCTGGCTTCCCCATTGATTTTGCTTGTTGGAATCCAGCAGCAAAGCCCACAAATGACCACATAAATGCAAGATGGTGCAATATTGTAATTGTAGGTGGTTGCCAAGCTCATGGATCATGATCCTGTGACTGCAGGCATTTTATGGTGTCCAAAGCTACAAGGTTCAGTTGTGGATACCACTTGTTCAGTGCCATTGTTCCAACAGTCACTGAACAAGTGGTTGTTAAGGAAGGGCTACTTGTGTACCATTTGGGATATCATTTAGCTTATTTACCAACGACCACATGCTACTTATTCCTAGTTTTGTATTGCTTTCTCATGTTGTGAGACATTTGGATCACTTACAGTATGTGGGAGTGCAAAATAAAAATTAAAACAATAGATATAATCCATAAGAGAGGGAAATAGGTCAGGTGAAAAGATTTGTGGACCAGAAATGGCCCATGGGCTGCAGAACTGTCATCCCTATTCTAACTGATGAATATATGTGGCTCTAAAGTACCTTTGTATCTGTCAAAACAAATTAATTCTTAAACCCATAGAATAAAACTATGATTATGAAACTTGAACTATCTTTAGCCTAATTAATATTGCAAGTGATATTGTGACCCTCCTATTTAGGGCAACCTAACACATCTAACCTTATTTTTAAATATATATTTTAAAGTCTTTAATTTTTCAAGATTAAAAGATGACAACACTCTCCTCGTTCTCCCTGCTGAGTTCCCACTTCTTTTTCATCTTCATTTAAGCTGCAGTCCTGCACCTATTTATATGGAAGTAAGTATTGTTGAAATTAATGAGATTTCATTTTGAGTAGGTGTGTATAAGAATGTGCTGTTAGGTTACAGTATCTTTGGAAAGGGCTGTCTCTTCATAGTCTGTTTAAAGCTGTTAGTCTTTTTTTTTTAAAGTTTGAAATGAATACATGGCATTAATAGTAATTTAGCAGGGCTGCTTAAACAGTACAAATAAAGCACAAGGTTTATGGGCTGCTTCATGCCCAGTGTGATTTCTAAGATATGTCTGTTCTGCTTATTTCCCTGCTAACCAAACTCCATTATTAATCTAATCAAGCAGTCCTTTTTCAGCCACTAGCCTACATCACAAACATAAAGTGTTTTCCAGCTAAAGTGTTCCCATTACACCGGTAGAGCTCGGAAATTAATGCAGTATTTTTGTCTAAAATGGAGTAAAACACATTCACCTGTCATCCTGAATTACAATGCATTCAGGCTGCACGGTTTGAAGAAGGCATTAGAAAATAATCCTCGGTATACCGTTCGCAAATACTCCTCCTCAAGACAATTCAGACTTGTGAAGATAATAATGGTATCATTTACTGAAACGCCCATCGCAGCCTGCAGAAGCGAGAACTTTGGACCAATGCACAGAGCTCATAAGAAGGGCTAAAACTGTCTTGGCTGTGATGTCCTCATTATGGAGCTTTGTGCTTTGAGGAGGTCAAGCATCTTTTCAGAGGGTCAGCCTGCTGTGTAAAAGTTACACTCTGTAATGGTTGCTTTCCTTAGCTACGATTTTGATGGTCATGTTTAAATCATGTTTCGGTGTTGGCAGTAAGAAAGTCAATTATACAGAAATAAGAAAATTGTTGGGATTCAGGAGGCCCTTTGATATTATAATTCAGCTCGGATGACCCGGAGGAATGAAGCAGAAGGCAGATTGCAAGGCGCAGACTTGCAGTTGAAGGAGAAGTGTGAAAAAGGGTCAACTTATCATAATATTAAAAGGAATGTCTACCCATTATATAAATCAGAGTTGACAACAAGATTGAGCTACCAGTCTCAGGGCTAAGATTGGCTGATTACCGTAATGCTGATATAGAGTCGAGGGCTTTTGTGTCTGTGTAATGTCATTAATTATGACTTTTGATGCACCTTTTCTATCTCCTATACTGCATAATCCCTTCTCAATATATTGCCAGTGTTCTTGGATTGTTTAAGGGCACTTTAATACAGAAACTTTGCATCAGCTCTCCATCATTTGGGTGATCTTTTTGTGAATCACTATTTTTCCACAACATCAATTGCATCAGTTGCTTAAAATGTGCTCCTTTATTCAAGTCTTGGGTATGTTTGCAGTTCTGTTTGACAGCCGCGTTTTTCATTCTTTATTTTTCCCCCTTTTACCTGCAAGCTACCCTGCATTTATTTATTTTTAAAAGATACCACGGAAAATGATTCAACAACCACCTCTGCATATTTATATCCCACAAACATATCTAATGACATCTGCCACCAAGAGACACCAACAATCTGGTCAAAGCAGGAATTGATAAGCTGGAGTCTGTTGAAATTAAGTGGCATCTGACATGATACATTGAAGTTTTCTAGCATAGAAGCAGCTAGGCCATATTACTTCTGTCAGTTGCTGGAGACTGGCAGTGATGCTTTCTCAAAGAAAACACTTCCTTGAAATATTGTTAATTTTTAGAAAATATATTAAATTACACTGTACATCACCAGAGTCTTGCAAACTGCATCTCTGACTCATTACAATGCTGTCATTCCAGTCGATGTAGCTTTCCATTACAAATGCACCAAAGACATTATGCAATTTTCTTCCCCATAAAAATAAGGTCCAATTGACTAAACACAATGCTGGGTACTGAGCAGAATAGCATATTCTTCATCAGATGTAGGACTATGCTAGGGAGATGGCAGCATCAGCATTTATGTCCTTTTCTATTTAAAAACAAATTGCCCAAAATGCCATGGATCTCTACTCTTTTGAGAATGAGGGGGGAGGTGTGGGGGGCTGGAAGTTCCAGCAAGAAAGAAGAGTCTGCTAGAAAGAAAACATGGATGGAAGTATTGCAAACAAGAACTTTTCACCCCGATGTTCAAGAGGCAAACCATGTCAACATTATAATGATCTGGCATTAGTTGGTTCAATAGAATCACAGCATTTATCTATTTTTTTCATGACAGTGGATGCACTAGGATGGTGAGCTTTAGTTCCAGATAACAACAGAAAAAGCAGATTAATGGGAGGACCGTAACAGCCTTTTGAGATTGATCAGGTCAAAAAGCAGATCTCGAAAGCCCATCCAAGATTTTCATTGAGCCCTTTTTAAAGAATAAATAAGGTCAAAAAGAGCCTATCCTGAGAGTTTTTCTCATGCTTTCTGCTTTCCAGATGGAGTAACTTTTTTGTCTTCCTATTTCTTTCTCAAGACCAGAGCTAAATTCTTTTGTAGTCCTACTGGAATGACCTTGATTCATACAATAGAAACTACAGTCCTTTCTAGACACATAACACTTCTACCAGTTGTTCAATATAAATTGAGCATCATCAGGAATGCAGAATTAAAAGGTCAGGATTTATACCTCCATATGTGGATGCCAGCTAAAGTAGTAAGAGTAGTAGTAATTGTATTTATTTGTTTGTTTGTTTGTTTGTTTGTTTGTTTATCATTTCCAAAAGACTCAGGATGGTGTACTACAAAATGACCTCGTAGCAGTGATAATAGTGATAAATAATCTGTAACAAAATGAATATTATTTTTTTAAAAAAAATAGTTCTCTAACATTATTTTAGTGATTTTTCTTCTTTTTGCCTTCTTATATAATTGCATGCATTTGTTCTTTAAATAATTATAAGTAGTGATGATACTAATATCATGTTCTAAGTTTTATAGAGATTTCTGTTGTTTTTTAAAAAAATGAGCAGTGAACATAGTTCTACAGAAAGAATAAATAAATGAATGAATGAAATCTCACATTTCATGATAGTCATAATCTTTTGTGTATATATTATTTTATTCCTTTATCCACTACACTTATCTTTTTCTTTTTTCTCCTTTTTGTACTTACTCATTTCCCCCCCCCCATTTTTAAAATAAATTAAAGGAAAAAAAGAAAGAAAACAAATAACTCTCTTTCCCTCTTACACATACCCCAAAACAAGGAGAAAGCATCAAATAAAACCCTTCTAAAATAAATACCCTTCTTAAGTCAGCTGAGACCAAAATGTTTATGCATCCATCACCGAAGGGATTAAAATAGGTTTATACCAATGATGTCTTTTAGAGCAAAACTGCATTTTAGAATATATATATATATGTTCTTAGAGTTTGGCTTCCAATATTCCAGGCCATGTGGCCCACAGTCAGGGAACTGAGGGGAATTGAGAGGCAGAGTGGATTATCTAAAGGATTTAATTTGTTTGTGGCAGTATTATGTTGAAGCAAATTGTTTGGATCCGTATCTTAGCAACATGCAGACCAATGCTCAAACTGAGTAAACCCCATAAAAATGTAACCATCTTTGAGACTCTTCTTCTACCTGCTCAGTCTACATATCAAATAAGTACAAATTTGTTCCAGCACCTCTGGAATTCACTCACTGTGTACAATGGGGCCAATTTCCTAAAGTCAGAGGGTCCTTTTGTAATAGTGTGCTGAATGCTGAAATCTTAATCTTTCTTATGCCTTAATGCCAGAAAACATACTGTACCTAAAATATGTGCATCAGATTCACCTAACTTCCGTAGGAGTCAATAAATAAAGTAAAATAACATGACAATAATCATATAAATAAGAACAATCCTGCAGAGGGGACCACAGAATTTTCCACCTGTATCAGTAGATACTCTCATATGGAGTTCCTGAGCCAGATGCTTCTGTACAAGGAATCTCAGATGCCATTCATCTGTCTCTTTCTATGGAAATACCTCAGCAGAGAGTAGGAAGCTTATCTGTTGTATCGTCTGATGTCAATTCCATGCTGAATGATTGGACACTGGGCAAATATGCTGAGTAGGATTTATCCTGCTTCTTCTTGCCCTTTATAAACCAAAAGATCTTTTTTAGAAATCATAACTAACAATTGTTTAGTATAACCTTTTTCTGTTCTTCAGAAAAAGGTCATAGAATCAGAGTGTTCAAAGGGACTTGAAAATTCATCTAGTCCATATCGAGAAGATCTCAAGCAAGAAGGTTTTTATAATACTTTGACTAATTTAGATAAGATTTTAATGGGCTCTGATGACCATGTAATTAAAAAGTTGTATGGATATTTGCTAGAGGTAAAACTGGAAGAAGAACAAGTAAAAGAATCAATGATAGTGTGAGGGGAAAATTTTGGTTATGGTATTGATTTAGAGAAATGGCAAAAATTGTGGTCACATAATTATAAAATGACAATGTTTACAGCTTATAAAGAGAATCTGTATAAGATGTTTTACAAGTGGCATTTACCCCGACGAGGATAGCCAGAATGTTCAAGAATAAATCGAAGTGTCATCAGACTCCAGGATCTTATTACCACATGTGGTGGACATGCACAGAAACAAGGAGATATTGGACTAAGATACACATGTGGTCGGAAAAAATGACAAAGAGACATATTGACTTTAAACCAGAGATATTTTTATTAGGGATCGTGGCAGAGACATATAAAGAATTGCAATATTTAATCATGAATGTCTTAACAGCAGCTAGAATTGTATTTGCTAAAAATTGGAAAGGAGAAAGGATACCTACTGATGAAGAAATTATTAAGAAAATGATGAACTGTGCTGAAATGAGTAAATTGACATTTGAAATAAGAGAACAGGAAGATAAACAATATTATTTGATATGGGATTTATTTTATCAATGGATAGATAATAAAACATGGAGATAAATATGAAATACGAAGTGGAAATTGAGATAAAATAAGGGAAATATTTCTTTATGAAAATAAACTTTGGTCATATATTGATACTTTGAAGATGGGATTGAGCACAAAAGGATGTTAACCGATCGATACACTGTCTGTGATTGTTTGGAATGATGTTGTTTTTATGTTTTATTTTTAGTTTAAAATAAAAATTGATTTTAAAAAAAGAAGAAAATTCATCTAGTCCAGCTTTCTGCTCAGTGCAAGAAGCACCAAAACATATCTTAGTTTAGTTTAGTTTAGTTTAGATTAGATTAATTAGATTTATATACCGCCCTACTCCCGAAGGACTCAGGGCAGTGAACAGGCACAAGATAAAATACATAAATACAAAAGTTAAAACATGATTAAAACCAAATTAAACAATTTAGCCCATCACGATTAAAAAATCCCAATAGTTTAAAAATGAATTAAAATTTCACTTTAGAAAATTTAAAAGATCATTAAAAGAAAGAAAGAAAAGGGGAGAAAGTTATCTTAAATATTCTGGTCACACTGAGCAGTTTTATTTTCAGATCCAAATGATTCCATTTCCTTAAATGTGGCAAAATTTTGTCAGGGTGATGTGTAAGTTGCCCAGCAGTTTGATTGATCTGTTTATCTAATTGCTTAATCAATATCAGTATTATGTATGCAGGGTGTTTTATGGATTGGTCATTGACTGCAGTAAAGATTTTTCTTCAATCACAATCTCTGACATCCAGTGTCTCTTTGAAACTAAAGGAGAACTTGCCACATTATGGACCAGATTGCTCCACTGGCTGACAGCTTGTTCAGTCAGGAGATGTCCCTTGATATTTACTTACTTATTTAATCAATTTATTTAATCACCCAACACACAAATTACAATATTCAGCTTGAATCTTTCTCCATGTAGGTTTAATGCCCCCATTCTGGTCCTGTCCTCCTAATCTTGTATGAGACTCCTTCAGCTATTAGAAGACTGCCACCATATCTTTTCCCAGACCAAACATAACCAGGTCCTTTAACTTCTTCTTGCATAGCTTCATCCTTTACCTATTTGGTAAGCCTCTTCTGAACATACTCCAATTTGTCACTACTTTTTCCCTTGAACTGAACTGAAGCTCTGAATGAGATCTGACTAAACCAGATTAGAATATTTGTTTCCCATGATTTGATCAATAAATATGCTCTGGTTAATGCATTTGTCTTTTTTTTTTTTTGGACACCTTTTTCAACACCTTGATGGCTTATGTATAACTCCACAATTTGCTATCATGTAGACAAAATGTAGTTCACCTTCCCTACATTTTGTTGAAAACTAGTGCTAGTGTTTGGTATTTAAAATAGTCTAGGCAATATTGTAAACTACAGATATTTGATAATGGAAATGAAAGATTATATTTCCCTTCTCAAATCCATGTTGGAAGTAGAACTGGAAGGAGCTATCTTATGTATATGGCTCCTTTAGTCATCTGAGATCCTATGTCCCTCAACAGATTAGATTTTTACTGGAATATAACTGCAAACTTGCTTCTGAAAAACATGGTTTTTAGAAAATGTTCCACTTAAAAATCAACTGCGAACTTTACCAGTAGTCTTTGTAATCATCATTTTTTGCAGTCACATAAGAAATACAAGTGGGATACTTGCCACAGTTGAAAAGGTAACCTGTTACATATGCTGCTAAAACTATAAATAGTTTAAGTGGATTGTTTTGTTAATTTTCTGAAACACTCTCAGAGAACCTTGAAATCAGTATTCTTCATATGAAACCTCACAGAGTTTCACCATTTTTTATGGTGAAAGATCTTAGCTTCCTCATGTGATCAGCTGCACACATCCCTGAACCATATTGTCCAGTCTCATGAATGTTTCAATTTTAAATCTGTATTTTTATTTACTGATGGGTGTTGAGTATTGAATGGCAGATTTGAACGGACCAATCAGGGACGTGAGCAGGAAATTCATAGGAATGTCAGTGGCTGAAGCCGCGGACAGCTCCAGGCTATAAAAGGAGCTGCCGCGGCTAGGATTCCACATTGCTATTTATGGAGCTAAATAAAGTGTTTGATTCTACTGCGTGTCCTGTTCTTCTTGCGCCCACGATTTAACACTGATGATGAGGATGGGATACTAGGACACAGAACAATGCACTCAACCTCCCGAAGCAATCATCAGCCACTCAGGTCAATGGCCACGAGCACCAGTCAGATCATCAGCTACCACCATGCCTTCAATCAGCCCACCCACACCGTTCAACCCGGCTGGAGAAGACTGGGAATCCTACATAGAAAGATCCCATATGTACATGGAGGGAAATGATCTTTTAAGCCTGTCCGAACAGAGGAAAAGAGCAATTTTCCTTACACACTACAGAGCAGCAGTATTCAAGATGGCAAAGGCACTCGCAGCCCTGACTGAACTGAGAATGATGTCCTGGATGGATCTACAGAGCATCCTCAAAGCACACTACGCTTGCCAAGCCTCTTCCCTGGTAAGGAGACATGAGTTTTACCGAAGGGACCAGAGGGAAAATGAGTCCATCAGTGAGTTCGTAGCAACACTGAGGGAGATAGCGGCTGCCTGCGACTTCCTAAATTTAGAAGAGGCCATGAGGGACCGGTTAGTATTGGGGTTAAAAGACCTAACCCTACAAAGCAGACTGCTGGCCAAGCCTCAAATAACTTTTAAAGAGGCATTGGAAGAAGCCACAGAATCAGAGGCATCGCAGAAATCTGCAGCAGCCATGAAAAAAGTGAATAAGGGACTGCAAATCAGAGAGGATTCCGCAGTCCACTATGAGGAAGTGGAAATGGAATTGGAGGAAGAAGAGGTCCATCAAGTTCAATCCGACTGGAGGCACAAGCCGCAAGGAAAAGGAAAGCGAGAATTCAGGTGTGCAAGCTGTGAAGGAAACAACCCCAGGGCAGAGTGCAGATTCTGCGATGCTATATGCCAACGATGTGATCGGAAGGGACATACAGCAAGAGCCTGCAGGGCATCCCAACAAGCATCCCGAAGGAGCTGATTGAGCCACCCGCCAAGCTCACTGCCCCCTAACTGATCATTCAAGGCAAGAGGAAAAAAGCAGCTGTTTGGAAGAGGTCACAGAGGCGAGGATTCTAGATAGGAGAGAGGTGAGACCCACTAAGTCATGCAAGCATGGGAAAGACCAACAAGATGGTGATGACTGTACTCATCGAGGGGAGGCCCTGCAAAATGGAGGCCGACTCAGGGTTCTGCCTGTCCATGGTTTCCTGGGCAACGATACAACAACTGGTGCCAGGCATCAAACTCAGCGCACCAAGCAACAAAGACTGACCATCATAGACTACCAAGGAAATCGAATTCCAGTAGTTGGCACAGGAAGATTCAACGTTGCTTACAAAAATTTCAAAGCAAAACTACCCTTCACCATCCTGGACTGAGACAGACCTAGCCTATTGGGTCTGGAGTGGTTAGAGCTGCTAGGACTGGCAGTAACAGGCATTGACCACGTCAACAACTGTGGCTGGGAAGAAGACCTGATGACCGATTTCGCAGAAGTATTCAATGGCGAATTAGGCAAGTACACGGGGTCCCCAATATCTTTCAATCTAGATCCCCAAGTTGCCCCTGTTAGGATCAAAGCCAGAAGGGTCCCTTTTGCTCTGAGGCCCAAAATAGATGAATAACTAGACAAGCTAGTTGCTCAGGGTGTTTTAGAGCCAACCGACCATGCGAAGTGGGAGACACCCATCGTCACTCCAGTTAAGCCAGATGGGTCGGTACGCATCTGCGGTGAGTATAAAAGTATGATAAATAAGGCGTTACAGCAAAGCGCTTACCCAGTGCCAGTAGTACAACATCTGCTCCACTCATTAGGCCGAGAGAAAATATTTGCAAAGCTGCATCTGGCACAGGCATATCAACAGCTGCCGGTGGATAATGCCACAGTGGAAGCCCAAATAATCGTGACGCACAGGGGCGCATTTAAGTGCAAGCGATTACAATTTGGAGTCAGTGTAGCCCCAGGGTTGTTCCAAACCCTGATGGAACATTTATTACAAGGGATTGAGGGAGTTGTTCCATACTTTGATGACATCCTCATCTCAGCAAGGAATCTAGACCAACTAAAACAGCATCTCAGAGAAGTACTATCTAGATTCAGAGAAGTGGGGTTGAAGGTTAAAAAGAACAAATGCAATCTAGCAGAAAAGCAAGTAGAGTTCCTGGGTTATTTAATCTATGAGTCAGGAATACGACCCACTCCAGGAAAACTGAGGGCAATTAAAGAAGCACCATCACCACAAAACAAAACGGAACTGCAAGCTTTCTTAGGGTTACTGAACTTTTATAATATCTTCCTACCACAGAAGGCTACCACTGCTAAACTGCCTCACTGACTACTGGACAAGACAACAGAATGGAGGTGGGGGACAAAGGAAAGAACAGCATTTGAAAACATTAAAAAATTACTAACATTGGACAGAGTGTTAGTCCAGTACAGCGGAACACTGCCAATCTGTTTGACTTACAACGCATTACCCTTTGGAATTGGAGCTGTACTAAGCCACTGCATGCCAAGCAGACGAGAAGCCCCCATAGCATTTTACTCCAGGACATTGTCTAAACCAGAGAGAAACTACAGCCAACTAGATAAAGAAGTGTTGGCTGCAGTAGCCAGAATAAAAAGCTTCCATGAATATTTGTATGGTAGGAGAGTCAAACTCATCACCAACCATAAGCCATTGCTAGGCATTCTCACCGGAGACAAACCCACACCACCGATCCTGTCACCAAGAATGATTCGCTGGATAGAGTTCTTAGCAGCATATAACTACCAACTGAGATACAAACCAGGCAAGACAATCGATCATGCTGATGCTCTTAGCCGATGCCCACTCCCAGACATAGAAGAAGACCCTGCTCCCACATCAACCACACTGTTAATAGAAACCATGGAAAGTGCTCAAATCTCTGCTGCAGACATTGCGAGAGCCACGGCGAAAGACAAAACCCTGGCACGAGTTTTAAATTGGATCTGGAAATGCTGGCCAGAAGCCGACATGGACACGGAATTCCAACCTTTCAAAGCAAGGCGAAATGAACTATTGGGGCTGAAGGGGTGTGTATTGTGGGGGGACAAAGTTATAATTCCTGGCGTATTGATACAGGACATTCTGAATTTATTACACAAGGGGAATTGTGAAAATGAAGGCATTGGCTAGGAGCTACGTATGGTGGCCCAGAATGGACAAAGAAATAGAGGCGTGGGTAGCAACACGCACACCTTGCCAAGAATCACGACTGGCACCCCATGCTGCACCCACACACGATTGGGAGAACCCAGGAACACCGTGGTCAAGGATCCAGATAGACTTTGCAGGGCCATGCCAGGGCAACATGTTTCTGATTATAGTGGATGCATTCTCTAAATGGCTTGAGGTCTTCCTAATGCCATCCACAACCACAGAGGCGGTCATCCGTGTGTTAAGGAGATTATTTGCAACACATGGCCTGCCCGACTTGTTAGTATCCGACAATGGGCCCAATTTACCGCCAATGCATTTGAGATGTTCTTGGCTAACCAGGGGATCTGTCATGCATTGTCAGCACCAGGAAAGTCGTCCACGAATGAGCTGGCTGAAAGAATGGTGAGAACAACTAAAGAGACACTGGGAAGACTAGGGCCGGGAGACATGCAGGCCAAAATAGACAAGTTACTCACCATACAACACATCACGCCAAGCGCATCCACCCACCGGAGCCCGGCTGAATTACTGATGGGGAGAAAGTTATGGGCCCCATTAGACAGATTACATCCACAGTATAGCACAGACAAACCAACAGACTCCACCAGCAAGGTCCAGCAATTCCAAGTGGGGGATAAGATCTACGCAAAGAATTTCAGCGGCAACCCTCTATGGATACCGGGAGAGATAATGCAAGTGACAGGTCCACTGTCTTAGACTGCAAACCGAGGATGGCTAACAATGGAAACGACACATCGACCAACTCAGAGGCTGGGTGACGAGAAACGAAACTGACCCAACAGAAAAGAGCAGAGAAAGGAACCAGAACCGACCACAACCGCACATACAAGACAGTACAGTAAAAGACTCAGAACTGAATAGAGGCAGCAAATACTTATCTGGAGTCCAGGAGGAAGAACTGAACGTCAGCTACAGTCCACCATGCTGTCCAGGGGAGGAAGGAAGTAACACCCGAGAAAATAATCCCACACCGGTGAGCGAGTTCGAGAGAGTTCCAGAGGTGGAGCCAGCAGAGCCACGGAACTCGACCTCTCACTCTGAAAGCTCCGGGACGACTGAACTGCGCAGGTCAAGTCACGCATCGAAATATCCCGCCTACTTACATGACTACGTTGCCTAGAGACTTTAGTATTGCTTATGCTAACTAGAGGGGAGGGGTGTTGAGTATTGAATGGTAGATTTGAATGGACCAATCAGGGACGTGAGCGGGAAATTCATAGGAACGTCAGTGGCTGAAGCTGCGGACAGTTCCGGGCTATAAAAGGAGCTGCCACGGCTAGGATTCCCCATTGCTATTTATGGAGCTAAATAAAGTGTTGATTCTACTGTGTGTCCTGTTCTTCTTGTGCCCACGATTTAACAATGGGGAAGGGCTCCACAGGCTAATATTCCAAATCTTTGTGTAAAGAAATATTCCAGCCACTTGCATAGCCCCATACACTCTCCCTGAGCCATGCCATACGTCCCTCGCATATGTGCATCCTTTCATATCCTCTGTAATCCTCGCCACACCTCTTTTTCACCCTATTTCATCCTTCCCAACCCTGTGCATCTTTCCTACCTTCCGTAACCCTCAACATGCCTCCCACATACTCTCACATATCCTTATGCAACCCTCATACCTCCTTCGCACCTCCATGCACCCTCTTACACCCTCCCAACCCTCTCCACACCTTCTTTGCACACTTGTACACCTCCCACACACCCCACACCCTCCCTGACCCTTGTTGCACCTCCATCACATCCTCGTGCTCTTCTTGGGTTCTCCCTCACCTGGCTGCAGCCACTTACCTGATTTTTCTGCAAACAATGTGAGTGTCAACCATCCCGATATGCTAGCCAGCAAAAGAAACTCCTGAGGCATTTTTTTTTCTCCAAGAGTATATTTTACTGAAAAGCCATGTGGGCACAGAAGCAGAAAAGCCAGTTCTAACATTTTGCACCACAAAATATAAGATAATTTCGCCTTTCTCCTCCCTGGTCCTCCCATGGTCCTTTGTCCAACAATCAGTTACCCCTGGGTTGCTTTGACAACAATCTTTTTGCTTCAGACATTCTCAGAGTTGGTGACCTTGAGGGTGAAACTGTCTTAGGCTTCAAGATGGCACACTTGCATTCCAGAGTGTTCCTCCCAAACTACCCTCACATTTCAATGCCTTTCCTCCCCCCTTAATTGATGTTGTCTGGTTGGGAGCAGGCTAGATAGTGAGTCAATCATGACAATGACACAGCTATATATATATAACTGTAATGTGGTGATCACTGGGTATTTATTAAATTTAAAAGGATTCTGTGAGAAATGATTAAAGGCCGAGTCATGTCATGTATGTTGGTTTTTGAGTCGTCTATAGGTAGGCCACATTGGGCATGAGGGATACCAACTGTATTTCCCTAGGAGAAATGTTGAGGAAAATGATTTTTCAACATATGTTTCTCCAATCTATGAATTCAAAGTACACATGTGATCTTTTTAAGGAATACAGTATAAAAATATTTTTTCTACTGTTTCTTTAAAAAACATTTTTTAAAAAATAATAAAATACATAGATTAATAAAATAATATTTTCCTGTATGTATAGGTGTGCAGATGCACACATAAATGTCAGCAATATAAATACTGCTCTCACCCAATTATGATGATTGATGCAAGGTTTTATTTAACAAGGCATGCACACCATTATAATTAAATAAGTGTCTGCAGCAAGGTAACCATAAGAGTTTAGACCTAAAGCAAGTAAGAGCAAAACATTTACAGGGGTAATGTCAGACAAGCAATTTTAGAGAGTGTAATTTTTTTAAATATTCATTTTTGTAAACATAAATTGAAAGGTCATTTCAAAAATAGGAAAAGCATACCCGATGACAAAACATAAATGTTGTATTGATTGATATAGTGTAATTGTTATATTTTTGGACAAAGTTATCTCAGTTATATGCATATGGCCAATTGTGGGTGTTTGACAAGATGGATGTTTAAAAAGGATATGGTTCACTCACCAAAAAGCAGCATAGTTTGCTTCAATCAGGTAAAGTGGATTTGCCAGGCTCAATAAATTTATGACTATATTACAGATGGGAAGCTACTTACAAACACTTACACATCAGCATCTATAAATAAAAACTAAAATCGAAACCTACACCATAAAACAAAGTAAATAGCCACTAAATAAGACCTGGGGATTTTGAGGTCCACAGATGTGAGGTCACATCTGACCCATGGACTGTCCCTGCCCAGCTTTTGGTGATGGTGGCAGGTGGTGGCAGCAGGGAGCAGTGGGGTCAGGGGTGTGGCATTGGCAGGGAGGCATTGGCAGAGCAGCATCAGCATTGACAGGTGGCCGCATTGGTGGGGGGCAGGATGGAGTTGGTGGAGTTAGGATGTCAGCAGTGGGGGACAGGGTATCAGTAGTAGGAGTATGGTGTCATGGCAGGGGGCAGGGTGGTGGCTGCTCCCCACAACAATCCCAGTTTTTCATGGGATATTTGGCAATTCATTGGGAAAATAAATTGCCAAATTGTCAAATTAAATATAATGCAATAGGGTTCCCTAAAGTGGTCAATTCATCAAGAATTACTAGGACTGTCCAAAGGTTCAATGTTGGTGTTATTCATAGTACTAGAGGTAGTCATTGACTTACAACCATTTGAACAACTGTTTAAAGTTATGATGACACTGAAAAAAGTGACTTATGACCAGTCCTCACACTCATGACTTTCACAGCTCTCAGTTTCAAGGAACTAAGAATGGCACTATTAATTGCTCAGAGTAATTTCTTTATTGCTGTTCACCTATAGACAGGAATCTTGCCAGGCTAAAGCACACTCTACATAACCATGAGATATATCCTGTTGAGATTTTAGGGAGGATCTGTTCCTTTTTGCAAACCAAGGACTCATTGCCCATCTGCCTCTTATTTCCCTGGGAAAGGTCCCCTCCCTCCTGCATTCCAGCAGCAGATTCCACCACAACAATATCTATGCAGTCACGTGTTTGTGACTTGGGTGCTTAGCAACCAGCATGTATTTCTCATAGTTGCAGTGTCTGGGGTCAGGTGATCACCATTTGCAACTGATGTCCAACAGTCAAAGTCAATGGGGGAGATGAATTTCCTTGTTTTGAACATTTGCTCCTCCCTTTCCCTGTTGCATGTTTTTTCCCTGTTTTTTCTCCGTAACTTAACAATTACAATTTTGGAAACATCCAAATGTATTTTGAAGCATTTTCAAAATTTTATCTGTGAGAGAGCATCCGACTTTGGTTGGTAATCTTGGCTTGAAGAGATCATTCAAAACATATGTTGCTATGTGTCAAATCATTGCTTGAAGATGTCTTCTTGTACAGAGTCCTCAATTTACAACAATTAATTTAGTGACCATTCCAAGTTACAACGATTCTGAAAAAAAAGTGACTTATGACTGTTTTTCATAGTTACGACCATCAAAATTTAGATAATAATAATAACTTTATTGTCATTGTACAGTATACTCATACAACGAAATTTACTTAACACCCAAAGACCAGGTCCAACACACATAACAATCCCCAAACACACTCCCACCCACTCAGGGGTGAAATCCAGCAGGTTCTGACAGGTTCTGGAGAACCAGTAGCAGAAATTTTGAGTAGTTCAGAGAACCGGCAAATACCACCTCTGTCTGGCCCCAGAGTGGGGAGGGAATGGGGATTTTGCAGTATCCTTCCCCTGGAGTGGGGTGGGAATGGAGATTTTGCAGTATCCTTCCCCTGCCATGCCCACCTAGTCATGCCCACCAAGCCATACCATGCCCACCAAGCCATGCCCACAGAACTGGTAGTAAAAAAATTTGGATATTACCACTGTACCCACCACAATTCCCCACCCCTAAACCACCCAAACATCCACACAACAGACCAAGTTTCCTGGCAACTGGTTCATATTTATAATGGTCGCAGTGTTCCAAGGTCACAAGATCAACTTTTGCAACCTTCTGACAAGCAAAGTCAATGGGAAAGCCAGATTCACTCAACAACCCTGTTACTAATTTAACAAATGCAATGATTCACTTAACAACTGTAGCAAGGAAAATCATAAAATGGGGCAAACTCACTTAACAAATATTTCACTTAGCAACATAAATTTTGGGCTCGATTGTGGCCGTAACTCGAGGATTACCTGCAATGCAGCAGCCTCCATGCAGTTTCTTTTCCTTTTTAGAAGTTCATGCATGCTATATAGAAAGTGTTGACACTGAATAAGAAATTTTAGTAAAAGGAAGCCACTTAATTAATTTCTTATCTTTCAAATTATTCTAGAACAAGGAATATGACATCTAATTGTGAATAACATGCATCATCTTACCAAGTATTAAATTGCAACTTGTTTTTCTGCCCATAATTAAAGAGTATGTTCACAGTCTTAAAATACTGTAAAGGGCTTCCCATCCTATTTTTCAACTCTTCTGACAAAATCTGGACAGTTGGCAAATCTAATTGTTTCTCATGCTTTTTCCTTTAGAGGGAATTCTGCAGAAATCAAAAGGACTAGCTAGGTCAGGAGTTAACCTCTAGCATACTTCCAGCAGATGAGCAGATGCATCAGTCTAAAGTAGGAGGAAATGAGTAATAAATCTTAAATTGATGTACTTCAGGTCGCAAAGAGATCACATTCATCTGAAATTGAAAAATGGTTATGGAAAAACTGAATGTGCAAAAAAATTATTTTAAAAATCAGCTAACAACAACAACAACAACAACAACAACAACAACAACAATTATTGTGGAATTTGGTACCATGTCCAGGAATTTTACAAAACATATCAAGAAATTGCAGCTTCCTGCAATAACACCAGCGGAACTGCAAAAAACTGCGCTACTCAGAACATTGTATATTTTAAGAAGATACTTGACTGATACCTAGGATGCTGGCAGCAACCTGTATCAACCATTAGCACCAGTCAATGGTATTTATGATACATTTTTAAATGTTCAGTTGACTGAGTTTCATGTTTAATGAATAATAATAATAATAATAAACAATATCGTGAAAATATCCAGTTCAGAAGAAACCAACGCCTCTTCTACTAGTCACTTGATGAAAATCGAGTCCAAACTAATGTTCACCCATGTAAAGAAAAAACTTCGAAGTTTTGGAAAGAATTGTGGGAAAACTCAGTGGAACACAATAAAACTGCTTCCTGCATCAAAGATATTCAAAAACAAGCAACATGAAACAGAATGGAGAATATTGTAATAACAACTGATATGGTTGCAAAACAAGTAAAGAAGGTCAAGAACTGGAGCACACCTGGCCTGGACAAATTGCATGGATACTGGCTAAAACACCTGACCAGCTTCCATCACCGCATGGCCACTCAATTTGGCAAAATGCTTCAAAATGCAACAAGCGAAGAATGGTTAACAGCTGGTTGAACATGCTCATAATGAAAGATCCAGAAAAGAGCACGAACCAAGCAACTACCACCCAATTACTTGTCTGCCAACAACATTCAAACTTTTTACAAGAATACTGGCAAATTCAGTATTTGGTCATCTGATGGAAAACAGTTTGTATCCAGTAGAACAAAAGGGAAATTATAAAAAATCAAGAGGAACAAAAGATTAGCTGCTCATTGACAAAATGATACTAAAAAATGCAAAAAAAGAAGAAAAAAAAAGAAATGAATTTAAATATGGCATGGATTGATTACAATAAGGCATTTGACTCATTATCCCACAGTTGGATTAACGCCTGTCTGGAAAACTTTGGAATCAGGAAAAATATTTGTACATTTTTGAAAGCAAATATGCAAAAATGGAAAACAGTTCTAAGAGCAAATGGGAAGTACATTGGTGAAGTCAACATCAGATGAGGAATCTTCCAGGGGGACTCATTTTCACCACTACTGTTCAACATCACATTAATTCCACTGACAATAATCCTACGAAACACAACACTAGGATACCAAATCTCAAGCCAAGATGGCAAGTTAAACCATCTACTATACATGGATGACTTAAAAATGTATGTGAAAAGCCCCACTGAACTTAAATCAATACTCAACACAGTTCAACTGTTCAGCAGCAACATCAAAATGAACTTTGGTCTTGAAAAATGTGCTAAATTATCCATGTAGCAAGGAAAAATGGGAAAAAAAATAAAAGGAATAGAACTGGGAAATGGAAGCATAGTGAAAGCATTAGCAAAGGATGATGGTTACAAATACCTAGGCATATTGGAAGCAGATAACATCTTGAATGGAAAAGTCAAAGAATCAACGCAAAAGGAATATATCAGGAGGGTCTGCAAAATATTAAAATCAAAACTGAATGCTGGAAACATAATTAGAGGCATTAATACAGCCAGTCATATGCTACTCATCTGGAATCATCAACTGCATTTTGGCTGAATTGGAAAATTTGGACCGGAAAATGCGCAAACTTTTGAATATGTACACTTTACATCCATGAAGTGACATCGACAGGTTTTACCTGCCAAGAAGAATAGAGGGCAGAGGGCTATTGCAAATTCCACCAAACTTTAGAAGAAAAACAAAGTTTGAATGACTATGTGAATCAAAATACAGAAAAAATGCTACAGGCTGTGAAAACGGAAAACATGATAAAAACAACAGAAACAAAGGCAGAATATAAGGAAAAACAATTGGATGAGAGATTAAATGGATGGAAAACCAAAGCTTTACATGGACAGCACTTGAAAAACATTGAAGGAAAATGTGATAACAACTTGACATGGGCATGGCTTAAGATGGGAATCGTCAAGAAAGAAATGGAAGGTTTAATACTTGCTGCTCAAGAACAAGCACTACAAACTAACAATATGAAAGCAAAGCTACAAAAATCCACTGACAATCCAAACTGCCGACTTTGCAATGACAAAGCTGAAACTGTCTCACATTTAATATGTGAGTGCAGCAAAATCGCACAAACTGATTGCAAAGCTAGACCGAGTTGCTAAATTAATCCACTGGTCAAATTGTAAAAACTACGACTTTCCTGTATCCAAAAAGTCAATAGAACATAAAGTGGGAAAAGTTATCAAAAATGAGAAAGTGAAGATCTTGTGGGACTTTCGAATACAGATAAATCGTATTTGGAACACAACATGCCAGATATCACAGTTGTTGAAAACCGAAGCGTACAATTTATTGATATTGCTGTACCAGAGTCAAAGAAAAAGAACTGGAAAAAAAATCACAAAATATCACGACCTGGCCATTGAAACTATGCAATTATGGATGAAACATGTAACAGTGATACCCATTGTCATCGGGGCACTTAATGCCATTGTCATCGGGGCACTTAATACCATGTCCAAGAATTTTACAAAATATATCAATAAACTGCAGCTTCCTGCAATAACACCAGTGGAACTGCAAAAAACTGCGCTATTCGGAACATCGTACAACTTAAGAAGGTACTTGGTTGATACCTAGGATGCTGACAGCAAACCGTATCAACTATCAGCACCAGTCAATAATATTTGTGATTCATTTTAAAATGTTCAGTTGACTGAGTTTCATGTTTAATGAATAAAAGAGATCATCATCATCATCATCCTATACATTTTGTGTAATGCTTGTTTTTAGATGAACAATTAATTCAGAAATTGAATGTGCTACCCTTTCCTTCAAGATTCTAATTTACTAAATATTTTATATACGTCTAAAAGAATAAATCTCAGATATTATCTGATAAAGAGCTATCTTGGTACAAATACATTGTGTGAATCTATTCAAAATGTCTCTATCATTATTCCTTATGTCAAAACAGAATTATTTCTGTCTTGGAGGAAAGTCTTAAATCATAACTAAGAGTCCCATATCTCTTGTTTTCTTGGCCAATGACCCATCAGCAATTTCTTCTGGCAAGTTACTTCAAATCTACAAGACTGCTGAACAGGAATATTAATTGGAATTCAGAGTGACTATTTCAAATTAATCAATAATTTTTAAATATCCTTATCATTTGCGCTCACCGGCCATTGTTTTTCATATCTACCAGAACAAAAGTAAAACAAGTTCACAAGGCATCAGTAGCAGCAAGTTACCTTGATGGTGCTTTCAAATTACCTACAAGGTGCACACTGTAGATGATATTTCAATGATGAGCCATCAAAAGATGCTTAGAAATACTTTAAGATGGGATGGTCATCTATCAGAGGTGATTTAGCATGTCTTGAGTTTAGCAGGTATTAGGACTAGATGAAATCTACGGCTTCTGCTCATTCTTTGATTCTAAACAGCAAGTTGAGAAATGCAAATTACAGCCAAGACAATTACTGTATAAATCAAAACTGATCTGGATCTTTGTTTTCATTTAAATATAACAATATATTTTTTCCTATGGGAAATACATTATTATATTTAAACCAACTCCCCCCTCCCCCCACAGCATGGACATCCAGAGTCAATTTTGATTTATAACATATAATAAATATAACAATTTATTTCTTTGCTACAGGAAGCGGTGTGGTGGCCTAGTGATGAAGATGCTTAGTTCCCATTTGGAAAGTTGAAAGTTCAATCCTAGGTAATGGCAGAGGTTTCTTTCTCAGGATGCAAAGAGAAAATATCTGCTGTGAACTCCACATAGGCATCAGGAAGGGCAGCTCCCTTCAGTTGCCTTGACTCTATCCCAAATTAAGGGATTGCTGGGTTGTAAAAAGAAAAGAAAAAAAATCTTTCCTATGAGTTTTTTTCCTTAGTGACTGCTATGAAATTACCTGATAGTATCACATCTTAATACCATGCACATTGCTTTATCAAAATTATCTAAAATCAATAGATAACTTATGCCGACCTCTGTTGTGACACTGCTATCAATATTAACCAGACTTGTTTCAGTTGAGTTTCAGGTCAGGATTCATTATAAAGTGTATATGAGTCATACTAATAGATGTTATGAAAGGAGGTGGTAATATTCATCCTTGTGCTCTTTGATCACTCAGCAGCTTTGCATACCACTGATCACGTTATCTTTATGGGCTAGTTCCTGGGGTTGGGAGTAGGAGACATGTTATTATGATTCCCTTTATTCTTTTTGGGCCAATTTCCCAATAGAATGTTGCTTGGGGAAGAGAGAGAGGTCACTTCTCAGGTATTATATTGTGGGGCAGCACAGGGTTTGACTCTCCTCTCTTATTTCAAAATTTACGTGAAACTTCTAGATGAGATTGTTTGCCAGTTTGAAGTTCATCATCAGCATGCTGATGATACCTAATTATTATTTTCAACCCCAGGACAGCCAAGTAAAACTGCTGAGGTTCTCTCTCAATGCCTAGATGTTGTGCAGATCTGGATGGGGAGAAACTATTTCCAGATTATATCAATACTGAGTGTATGGATGTTAGACCCACCTAGATTTGGGGTCATTTGTCTTTGATCATAGATGAGGTAGCACTTCCCTATTCAAGAATGGCACACTTGATTTAGTCACTTTCCTGAACTCAGAGTTTCTGTTCAATGAGCAGATGGCACCAGGAAGAACATTGCACAGGATCATCTGGTATTCCAGTTGTATCCTTTCCTTGATTGGGAGGCCCTTTAGACAGTGACTCACGCCATAGTCACTTGGATTACTACAATGAGCTTTACAGTAGTGGCCAAAATTGTGGAAACCTTTTCAGGTATTTTTAAGGTTTGATGGCTAACAACACCACTTTTTTTTTTTTTTGAGTTTCAAGATAATTATATTCCACTGCTGGAATGGCCTGGGAATAGCCAATCGAAAATCTATGGAGCCGACTAAAGAAACTTGTTAGTCAGAAGCGACCCAGCAATAAAACCCAGTTAATAGAAGCAATCATTCAATCTTGGTTTCAACTGCAGAACTAAAAGACTTGGTTCATCCATGGGAAGACATTGTAAGGCTGTAATTCATGCTAAAGGTTATCCAACTATTAACTGACATGGTGATAATTTTTGTATATCTTTTTTTCTACGTGTTTCACTTTTCTTCTTTGTACTGTAACTGCTATTCTAATAGCAAATCCTTCATAAAAGTTATTGCATTACATTCTTGATCTTTCCATTGATATATAAATTTATGGTACTACTAAAAAAAAAAAAGTGGTGTTATTAGCTAGTTTTAGAAAATACACTTTTCCCAAAAGGTTTCCACAATTTTGGCCACTACTGTATGTGGGGCTGCCCTTGAAAACCATTAGGTATCTGCAACTGATCCAGAATGCAATGGCATAAGCAGTGATGGACATGCCTCAGCATGCCCATGTAACAATCCTGCTTCACAAGCCACATTGGCTGACAGTTTCCTTCTGGGATGAATTAAAGGTGCTGGTTATAACATGTAAAGCTTTACAGGACATCGGATTATTTGAGAGACAGACCGATCTTCAGTAACAAGCTTGGTGTACTACACATTTCTTTAATTAAGCACGGCCATCTATTGGGGTCTTGGAAATGTGACTGCAGTGTTGCAGCTCTTGCCTTCTGGAATACAATTCTCCCTGAGATCCAGCTTGCTTTCACCTTATAGCATTCTGGAGGATCTTAAGACCTAGCCCTCCTCCCAGGCTCGGAGCTAGGATGATTAGAGCATCTTGCTGGGTTTATAATGGTTGACCAGATTCACTTTCTCACTTACTGTTGTATGTTTTATTTTGATTGTATACTTGCTCTCTTTTTTTGGTAATATTTTGAGTCACCCACAATCGATTGGAGTCAGGTAGCATGTGAGTCAAATGAAAAAAAACAAGAAAACAAATAATAATAATAATATTATCGTATTTTGGATTGCATCCAAACAAATTCACAGAGAAGAACAGGCCCTAGAAGATTTTTTTCCTTGAAATAGGCTGATTCTCTTGTTTTGAACAAACAACTTTCCTCATTAATATTGTATGACTTATAAATAAGTTTCAGCAGAAGAAGCACATAATACAATGCTTTAAAACTGACAGTACTGTGGAATGTTCTAAGGACATTCTCAGACACATTCATGTAATATGGCCATAAAATGGCCATAACTGGCCTGGATATAGATTGGCCAATAAAGATCTAATTTAGCACCAAATCTTTAGTATTTGCTACATAAAGTTGGGGTTGCTATCTGCTCTTTTCAAAAATAGCTGCAGTCATGCAGACAATCTCCCCAACTCTGCCTCAACTCTGGCATTTATCCATTCATGGCCACACCTTTTGAGTTTTCAAGGTCGTGCTGAGCAGAAGAAGCCTCACCCCACTGTTGTGGCCCACCAGCAGCCAGCGAATCTGGCAGCAGATTCGGACAGTGAGGAGGTTGGGGAGTCCTGGAGTCTGGGGAAGGCTCTGATGAGGGCTCTGCATCGGAGGCAGAGAGGGGGCCAGAGCCGTATGCCAGTTATCTGATGCCTTTGGAGTCAGACATCAGTGAGGCAGATGAATAGCTGGAGCCTGTTCCCAGTGTGCGCATATGCAGAGTTGCCAGACGAAGGAAACATCTAAAGAACAAAGGTCAGCTTGGGAGTAAGACCACAGGTGGACAATGAATGGCCCCTCCCAGAGAGAATAAAAGAGGAGCGAAAGGGGAGTGGAGTTTGCAGGAGACAATTAGTTCATTACTGCATTCTTTCCAAGTATTGCACTGTCTGAGAGATATCGGTCTGGCCACTCTCCAAGCCTGATAAAGGTCGGAAATTGTGAATGAACTTGAAAGACTATGGGAGAGGAAAGGCTTTGCAGGAGAGGAATTCACTGTAAATTAAATAAAGCGGGTTTATCAGGACAAGGACTCGGCTTCGTGCTGCTAGGGAAGCCTAGGTCACAACACCCACCCAGTTCTTTGAGCTAACACTTGCAAATGCTAAAACAGAATGAGAAGAGGGGTGTGTGGAGCAGGTTAAGTGAAAGCAAATGACCTGCAGAAAGAGAAGGGAAAAAGCTGTTCGGAGATTGGCAAGCAGGCAAGAGGACTTTCATTCAAGCGCTTGTTAGGGCTACAAGATAGGATATCCTGTTAGGAATCTTGCCCGGACCTTGGAGCTTTGCTAGGAGCTCAGTAGGAAAGGAGCACTCACATTGAAACAGCAGCTCATCCCAACTAATGTAAGAACGTTTGGAAAAAGGCAAAGGTTGTATGTCACTTTTAGACTTTTAGACTTTTCTTTGGACTGAGAATTAGCAAACTGATTATGAAGGACTTAGTATTCAAGGCATAATTACTGCTTGTGGCAACATCATCTTGCAAAGTCCTAGAAAGGTGGACTTGACAAAGAGAAACAGCCTGTTGTTGGGAGAGTCATGTTATAATAAAGTATTATGTACAGATTTACTATGCTGTATTGGGTTCAGTCCTTAGAGAGCAAAGAACCCTCACAATATAACAAGTTCATTTTTTAACCATGAAATGTTGTTGTACTGTTTAAAGTTTCAACATCAGTAAAGCATTTTCCTCCAGTACAGATAACAGCTTAAAATTAACATTATTTACCAAAGCACAATAAGTCAATCTCTCCTGCTGTGATCCTGACAATTATTGGTCTCTTTGTCCCAATACCTACTATTCATATTTGTTGCCTATGTGCTTATTAAAAGTAAAGATACAGTTAATCTAATAACCTCAATGAGAGAGCTAAGAGCTGTTGACCATAATGGGACCAATTATATTCTCTTTTGAAAACATAGATATATCTTCTTTTGAAAATATGTATATATTCTCTCCAAGAAATGTGAGGATGATCTTGATGAACTGTATCTATTATTTTTAGAATTAAATGCTTATATGAATATCTTTTATCTCTGAAACAACTATTTTCTACAAGACAAAAATGCTTGTTAGAAGAAAAATGTTTTATAATAACATCTTTGCTAATGATTTTGTATATTTATGTGATGAGACAGACCTATCCTGTCTTCCAACTTTCCACCTTTTGTACTGATGCTGATTTTACACTATATTTTATATCAGTGTTAAGACGGGCAGAGCATATTAAAAAAAAAAACACACACACACAATAGCACAACCTGTTTCTAGTTGGCATTTATGTCCAAGCTCTTATATTTATTTAAGAGTATAAAATGGCAAGAAAATTGAAAAATGTAATACATAATGAAGAATGGGATTTGTCTTGCCATACTAAGAAGATTAAACATTGGCCTGGACCATCTAGGATTTAACATCTAGTTATCAAAGCCACATCCTGATTCTTATAAAGAGACTAGATTATAGCTTTTCCCAAGGTCAGAAAAGTCCATCCTGGCAAGTGAGAGATTTAAAAGTGATTTATTGTTCAGCATCATAGATCTATGCATTTTTTATCTGTCTAAAATATAAACACCTCAGAGGTGTTTGAAGCAATGTGAATGAGGATTCTAAATGAATTATAAATAGTGATAAAGTATAATTCAATTCACAAGAGGCAGGACTCAGCATTTCCACTAATATAGGGTGCATTTTAAAATAAGCAGATTGGTTTACTTTGATTCTATTCACTTCACTGTGTGTGTGTATGTGTTATCAAGCTCATTTAAAAGGAGCTACTCCTAGACTGAAATAGAGTCTAGCTGTGACTTTGCATTTAGCACAGTTTTGCATCTAGCCTGTAGATAATAATCAGCTGCAAAGAACTGTTATTTCAAGTCTGGCCTACTTGATTTTACAAGCTCAAAAGGGCACTGTAGAAGTCTCAACCCTTAGAGCTTGTCCATATTATCTTTGTGCATGATATTAGGGCTGTGCAGAGTCAGTTCTCTCTGCTAGACTAAATCGTATACTTAGAAAACATTTACTCTGCCCCTTGCCAGCATGCCATGGCATCCTTATCGGAATAAGACATCTGCAGAAAAATGGTACATGATAGATAAAATGCCCATAGGTCAAATAAGTGTTGAGATTTTGGAATTTACATTCTAATTCTGATTTACTGAAGTATCCATCAATTGCTTTCTTCAAGAGAAGGATAAAATTTATGGGACAGTTTGACCCACGTTTGCTCCAGCAACTTCTGCATATTCCCCAAACTCCCAATAATCCTTTGGAAGCACAATTTGAGCCCTGCTGCTTTCCTCAACCTCTTTGATGACAATGCCTAATACATTGAGAGAGTATGAGCTTGCACCATAAATATGGCCAAAATGGTATTAGAGAAGAGAGGAATACTGTTCTGAAGGACAAATGAGCCATGATGGTACAGTGGTTAGAATGCAGTATAGCAGACTAACTCACTGCTCATTGCCAGGAATTCAATTCTGACCGGTTCAAGGTTGACTCAGTCTTCCATCCTTCCGAGGTCAGTAAAAAGAGGACCCAGATTTTTTTTTGGGGGGGGGCAATATGCTGACTCTGTAAACTGCTTAGAGAGAGCTGTAAAAGAACTAGGAAGTGGTATATAAATCTAAGTGCTATTGCTAGTCTAAGTGATATTGCTAAAAGATGAAACAAGGATAGACACACAGTGATAGATTTTAAATTATAGTCTACCGCAGTGTGACAGGATTCTATTCTGTAGGACAGTGATTGTTATGTACGGATTGGCTAGAATCTACATAAGTGTTCATGCTTGCCATGGATTGGATAGAATCTGCATAAGATTTCATGCTCACCGCTGATTGGCTGTCCGGACTGTGGGAGATTTAACCTGCTGTCATTGGCCAGCTGGTCTGCCTGGAGCTCCTTAAAAAGGCGAGCTCCGGCAGCCCAGCCGGCAGAGCGCAGTCACATTTTGCTGGAAATAAAAAGGTGCTGAATTCACTAACGACTCTCGCCTGCTGCTTTTGTGCCGATCTAACATTGGCGACGAAGGACAAAAGGGACCTGAGAACCTCCTTGTGAACCATGCAGCTGTCTTGAAACAAGGACCTCCAACCTCCTGCATGAATGGCATCGCAAGTATTGCTGGCCCCAGCGATCTTCGACCTGCAGGCGGAAGACTGGCACACATACATGGGCCATTTCAGAATGTTCCTGGAGGCCAACAATTACCAGGACAGGCCAGACAACAGGAAGCAAGTGTTATTCCTGACCTACTGTGGCACCAAGATCTACAAAATGGCACAGACTCTGATCGCCCCAGAAGATGTGGAGACCGTCACCTGGGCCACCCTGCAATGTGCCCTGGAAGACCACTACGCATCATCCGCTGCCCCCATGGTCAGCCGAAATGAGTTTTACCATCAGCGCCAATGAGAGGGAGAAACCATCAATGATTTTGCGGCCAGCCTCCAGGAGATCGCTACCAAATGCAAATTCATAAATCCCGAAGAAATGATGAAGGACCAGATCATCCTGGGGATGAGGGACCTCGCTCTACAAAAGAAACTGTTGATAAAGAGAGGGGTCTCATTCAAGGACGTTGTTGAGGAGGCCAGGGCTGCAGAATCATCAGACAACTCGGCGGCAAACATAAGGAAGACCAGCAGGGTGCACTACACATACCGGGAGCCCGACTGGTCAACCAAAGTCCCTGAGTACGATGATGACCGGGATGACACAGACGACACCATCCACCGTGTGTACCCAGAAAAACGACAGAACCCCAGGGATGTGGAGAGCAGGTAGCCACGTTGCCCGGGCTGCATGGGTTTCCACACAAGGGTGGCTTGCTGTTTCCGGGACACAACATGCCCAATCTAACAGTGATGACTAACCTTTTCCGAATCGAGTGCCCAGAGCATGTACATGTGCGTGTGAATGCTGGTAGAAAAACCAGGCTAAGAGGGTGGAGGTGTAGATTTGGAATCTGTAGTGTAAGGTCCCCGTGGAAATAGGATTAGCAGCCTCATTGTAACTATTTAGGAAATTAGTGAAAACCCGGGTGTTTAAAAAGGCATTTAGGGATTGGACTATGAAGCTATGCTAATGAGGTTGTCATTATAGTTTTCATTATGATGTTGACTTACTTGTATTATAGGCATCATAGAGGTTTTTATTGTATACTTATTTAGTGAACTTTTGGAAATTGTCTTTTGAACAAAGTCTCATAAAAGTTCTTGTAAATATCTAAATATTCAGAAATGAATTCTGTGTATCCAGTCTCACTCTATCTTGTTTCTAGAGTAGCCACTCTTCTATTTCAGGCAGAATTCACTTAATTTTACTGCATTAGTATTTTTCCTTATGGCAATTTTAACTTATCCTTATGGATTTCAACTTCCAGAATTCATCTGCCAGCATGGCAATTCTAGGAACTGATGTCCACAAAGTTGCCAACTTAGAAAAAACACTGGTTTAATTGAAGAAACTGCAAGGTTAAGCAGCCTCAAGTTTGAAATTGTCACATATTTTCTATTTCTATTATTGTTTTATTGCTTGTGATTCCATGTACTTACAGCTCTAATTTACACAAATATATTTAAGTTCAAAACTAATTTGCTTCTCTTACTTTACCCTTGCCCAAATGTTCTCTGACTTATCTTTTGAATTCCTGTAGCTAGCAATCTCTAGCCTGGGAACCTGGAAGCATTTATCTTTAGTCATCTCTTACAAAGGCGTATCAATTGAATTGTTTCAGAACTGGCTTGGGAATCCAGTCTTGACTATTGCTGTGGTTTAAAGAAAATTGAATGGGGATGCAGTTCACTGAAGTGTGCAGTGGTTGGAGATGCAAGCTAAACCTATGAAATCCTAGTTATCATAATATTTTAGCTTCTGAATTCCTCTTGTGCAGTGGCCCTCAACTTTTTGGGCACCAGGAACCAGTTCCTTGGAGAGAGTATTTTTTCATGGACTGGAGGGGATGCTGAGGTGGCGCAGTGGTTAGAGTGCAGTACTGCAACTACTTCAGCTGACTGCTAGTTCAGCAGATCAGTGGATCAAATCTCACCGGCTCAAGGTTGACTCAGCCTTCCATCCTTCCGAGGTGGGTAAAATGAGGACCCAGATTGTTGGGGGCAATATGCTATTTAGTATACTGTCTTTGGTGTAAGCCGCCCAGAGTCCTCGGAGAGTGGCGGCATAGAAATATGAATAATAAAATAATAAATAAATAAATGCTGCTTGCATCTCATCGATGGTGCTTCACTTGTATGCCCAGTTTCTGGCATGCCACAGCCTAGTGCGGTCCATGGACTGGGGGTTGGGGACTCATGCTCTATAGTTCCTGAACTTGCATAAGAAGATATTGCATCTAATGATAAAAGAGAAGATTTGTAGCTCAGGATTGAAATGAAGGGCCCTTGGTGCTCTCTGAGCTTGGTTGTTTTATTGCAGACATTTCATTATCCAAGCTAGGTAGTGCAAGAAAACAACCAAGCTCAGAGAGCAGCAAGGACCTCTCAAGGTATTACATTTTTATTTATTGTCAAGATCATTGGAATATTTAACATCCAGACTATTCTAGGAAAAGGTACATATCCACACATTCCCTGTGAATGAAAACCACATGGTGAAAACTGTTTTATTGCTGCTTTGCACTCAGGGTTTATTTATAACAATAGCACTGCTCATTCTTTTGAAGAGTAAATTAGCCCCTGCAGATGTTGATATTAAACAACAGCTATTCCGGATAATAAATCAAACACTGAGTAACACTCTTGATTGCTAGGTAAGTAAAATGTATTTGTAGTCATAAATTATATCAATTTATCCACAGACAAAAAGCTTAATTGAGGCAGATTTTTTTTTTTTTGAGCTAGATTCAAAAAAGAGTTTTTAGAATAGAATAGAATTCTTCTGGAATTGTTTTCCATACTTTGATAAAGTATGATAAAGATCCAACTTTGCAAAAGAAGAGATGAGAGAGTTGTGAAATAGCTTTGCCCCCATAAGAAATTGCTTCTGTGTTGGGCAATTTTGCATGTTCTCCGCCTCATCATTGTGTACTGGACCGCTATGTTCTGCAACACACAACATTCTGGAATGAAGGAATCTCTGAAAGGATTGATGAAAGGTCACTTTGTAGTGTTTATAGATTGACACTTATGAGTCTTTGTGACCAGTCCCTAGAGCTAAGGTCAAAAGATACATAAGAGGAAAAATTTTCACACATTATCCCTGTGCCTGTTTCTCATCTGATGGACAGTTGGTTAAATCAGTATCTGCGTTCAGAGAACAGGGAACTTTTGGTCTTTTGTGCTTCCTGTCTTCAGGATGTAGTTTAAATGGAAAGAGTAGCATTTCTATCTTCACCAGTTCATAATAATAATTATATATATATATTTACTTCAAGTGCTAGGAATATCTGCTAGCATTCCCTGATATAGACTAAGGCAGGGATGGTATTCACTTATCTTTGCTACCAGTTTGTAAATGTGAGCGTGCACATGCGCAAAGCATCAAAAATGGGATGTGATGACATCCAGGTGGGTGGGCGGAGCCTCCTGCAGCCACCGCTACTGATTCGCCTGAACTGGATATAACTGGCTGAGTACCACCACTAGACTAAGGCCATATTCTGCATCCAAGCAATATCAAGAACATCATCCTTTTAATAGGATGTTTTGCTACATAATTACTCAGCATCCTTTCCCCACTTTGCTTATGTCTCACAAGGGGTCTTTCTGGATTCATATCTCAATAATCCAAGACACTCTGAGTGAGATATTTGTCTCCTATAAGCAGAAGGAGGTAAAGTGTTATAGCCCTAGTATTGCCTCTGCTTCTCCCAAAAGAATATAAAGGAGAATCAGTTCCAAATTGTTTGTACCTATGAAATAATGTGAGTCCTTGAAATCAAGCATATATTAAAATGGCCTCTGCTCATGTTAACCAAAGATGTTTTACTTCCTTCCTATTCCAGATCATAATGGATATTTTGCAATACACATGAATGGAAGTGAGGAAATGAGGAAAGTCAAGCACCCTGCTAAGGAAAATTGAACTTCAATAGTTGGCATATTGTCCATATTTTTTTTATTCGATATTTATTCATTCAGTTTGGATGCCATCTGACTCCAACCCACTCCAGATGGCACACAATAATAAATAACACAAAAGGAGCATAGTACAGAAAATGTAATCAAAAGAAAATTCAAAAATAACTACAGCATAATCACAACATATCAATCCAACACCAAAGCAAATATACATCATGACAATCAAAGGAATTCTATCCATCCTATCACAAGCATGGGGTAAATAGTCAAGTCTGTAAGACTTCTCACAATATTATCATGGTGGGAGCTAGGTGCACTTTAGGGGGAACCTCAATCCAGAGAACAGATATGGTTCTCTTGCCATTACAATAGGAGAAATCGTTTACTCCTGCCTTACCCAAAATGTTTGTTTCAACCTCTTAGTCTAGTCTACAGTTCTGGAATTTTGTTAAAGGTCTCCCTTCCAAGTATAATCTAGTCTGACCTTCCTTAGCTTACTTGCTTGCTTGACTTTAAAATCAATCAAGGCCAATTAGTTGCTTGTAATGGAATGTGTGAAAGACCTTGAGAGAATGGGTCAAGAAATGCTGCCTAGTAAGTAAGTCAGTGGTTCTCAACCTGTGGTCCATGGACTCCTGGGAGGGGGTGCATGATATGATCATAGGGGCTATGCAACGGATTTAAGAAATGTTATGATTTATATTTGAGTTAAGTCTTGGTGGTCCATGGCCACAAAAGGTATTTAAAGGTCCATGGTAAAGAAAATGTTGAGAACCACTGAGGTAAGAGACAGCATAACCTGCAGCTAAAAAGCTGGCAGAGGAAATGGCTCAGAAAAAAATACCCACTGGCTTCTCAGACTGTCAAGGAGATGGAGGGTGAATTGTACTTTCAGACCTGTTTCTATTATTGTTGCCTTAGATCAAAGTAGAATTAGCACATCTGGTTGTGTTTCATGCCTGGTCTACTTTATAAAGCTGATAGCTCTGCAATTTGCTATGGGTTGGTATATAAAATGATCCCTGTCCCAATTGTTCCTTCATTTTTGTATCTGGAAATTGTCTTGCTATGGCTCTGAACTTGACAATCCTCCACTTGCACAAAGTTGATCTTTGCACTTTATCCAAATTGTCCAACCTGTGCCATCTACTACAGTCTTCATCAGCATTAAGAGTACTTAATTATGACCACAATTGAGCTCAAACTTTCTGTTGCCAAGTGAGACATTTGTTAAGTGAATTTTGCCCCATTTGATGAACTTTCTTGTCCCATTTGCTAAGTGAATCACTGCAGTTATTAAGTTAGTATCACGGCTGTTAAGTGAAATGGGCTTCCCCATTGACTTTGCTAGTCAGAAGGTCACAAAAGGAGATCACATGAGCTCAGGACTCTGCAACCATCATAAATATGAATCAGTGGCCAAGCATCTGAATGTTGATCACGTGATCATGGAGGTGCTGCAATGGTCAGAAATGTGAAAAATGGTCAGAAGTCACTTTTTTCCCCAGTGCTGTTGTAACTTTGGATGGTCACTAAGTGAACTGTTGTAAGTCGAGGACTACCTGTATCATGATATATCAGTAGTCAGAAAGCAGTGATGCGCTTCTATTTTGAGACAGTGGCAACTGATGTTTTCACATGCTAAATGGCCTTGGTGTTTCCCTCAAGATGCCTTTTGCTGGAGGATAGCATCAATCAGCATGCATGTGTGCTACTGAACTTCAGGAACCTATCAAGAAAAATGCAAACTTAAAATTGCGGTAACCCTAGTAGGTGCCAATTCCTCAAGTCATTACCTTCTAAAAATTAAACTGTGAGGCAGGTAGAGTGAAGGCCCAGAATAATAAGAGAACAGAAAGTGGGAAATCTGTTCGTTCCTATTTCACAAGAAATATATATGTATATATTACAGGAGATTGGTAGCACTATCTGCATTTTCCATATGTTTGACTATCTGCCTATACAGTAGCTATTAAAGAGAGATGATTCTGCTTCATTTTAAATTGGTTGAGGGCTTAAGCATGGCTAGTGGGATAGTGCTAAGATATCCTGCTTATTGCCTAAAGCACTATTACAGGCAGGTGTCTCTTTACATCATCAGTTTGTTAGGCAAGAACTACAGCTAGAAGCTGCTGCACATATTAATCACCTCTCTTAAATGGTCACAGTAGGCAAGCATGAAATTCAAAAGTATGGGACTGAAGCATGGCAGTGATATGCTGCTGCCTTTTGGGAGGAGGCAGATGTGTGATGGTTTCACAGGCTAAATGGACTTTGACAGATCTTCCAAATTGCTCCTGGGTGATCTTTCTGAGCAGTGCTTTGCTGTAGCTCAAGCAACATTTTGTCATTTTGGGAGGGGAGGGGTGTACACATGGGCCATGAATGAAGGTGGCAATATTAGAAGGAAATGAAAGACTTGACACTTGGACTACAAAGGCGCAATCCCAGTATTCTTTTTATTTCTAGTCAAGGAATCAATTTCTGTTGATGACTGAAGCAGTGTGTTGGAAAGCCAACACAACACCAATGAAGTTTGGTACAAAAGAACGAACAACCTCATTAATTGTTTTCATGGTTGATGGGGAATGTTAGCAATTGTCAGAACACATCACCCTCTGCTTCTACTTGCTGCCATTGACACTATAAGAAGGAACTATAGTTTCTTGTCAGAATATATTCTTTGTACTGAAAGTGGTCCTGGAGAATTCTCTCTCTCTCTCTCTCTCTCTCCATCCATATCTATCTATCTATCTATCTATCTATCTATCTATCTATCTATCTATCTA
>WNWU01000004.1:51307962-51324600 GCA_012654045.1 Ptyas mucosa
GGATCAGGATCAGGATCAGGATCAGGATCAGGATCAGGATCAGGATCTCTCATTTATGGTGCCCTAATCTCATATAATGAATAAAACCAACTTAAAATCTTGCTCTGGTTTTGGATTGGAGGCAAAATACGAATTCCCAATGCTGTAATTCTTCATTTAAACACACCCACCCAGAGAGAGAGAGAGAGAGGGAGGGAGGGAGGGAGGGAGGGAGGGAGAGGGAGGGAGGGAGGGAGGGAGGGAGGGAGAGGGAGGGAGGGAGGGAGAGAGACAGATGAGAAGAAAAAGCTACTCTCCCCCCCTCCATCCAAAGTGCTGAATTTATGCTGCTTGAAATATGCAGGTAGTCCTTGGGTCCCAATGGCAATTCTGACCAGGACTGCTATCACTAAGTAATGTGATCATAAAGCATGACATCATGTCACCACAGTACTTAGCAATCACAATTCTAGGCAATCCCAGTTGCCATCTTAATTCCAAGACACTCAGGTCACTAAGAGGCAGAAGTCCCAGGTAAAAAGTGCCACAGGGAAGATTAGGGAGATGGGAAAGGGATGTCCCATTTCAGGTTTTAGACTTATGCAGTTGCTAGGTGATAAAAGCAATTTACTCAAGGCTAAGTAAATAACAGCAGGCAAGGGAAGAAATGCAAATCAAAAAGACTCTGAGAAAGAAAGATTGCTTGGGTAGCTTCCCTTTCAGTAAGAACATGCAGAAGAGAAGTCAGATTCAGAGAGCCAAGCCAGATTTGTTAGGTCAGAGTCTTACAAGCAGGGTTCACCGGGATGACACACCAGAGCAGAAAATCAAACCATTGTTTCCAATTGAGAAATAGGATCAGGGCTGTCTCTTAAACCAGACTCTAAGAAATTAGTCCTTTGTTTGGCAAGGAGAGGAGGCAAGGAGACTCATTGAGACTTTTGCTCTCTTCTCTGCTCTATTTGCTGAGGCCAAGACCTAGTGGGCTATACCACATCATCTGATTACTCCAGCTGTTCTGATGGTACCTGTGTTTGCTCAACCTCGGGTGATTTCTAGCTTGGTGTTTCCTGAAGCTGACATTTCATTGAAGCTTCTTCAGTGTCAAAATCTTGGGCCATGCGAGGGTGAGCTTGGGAGGCAGTGCAGGGGTGGAGGGCTGTTGTGGACAAGAGAAAAATTGGGAGCAAATTAGAGTTACTTGCAACCTTTGCTGCCAGCTTCCCCATTGACTTTGCTTGTGTCAGGCAGGCAGGGAATGTGGCAAATGGTGATCATGTGACCACAGCTCTCTGTGACATTGTCATTGTTAGTCAGTCAACTTGGATCACAATCATATGACCATGTTATATGATCAGATGTTGAAATGATCAGAACCACTGGTCTAACATTCTTTTTTTCTTTTTTTTTCAATATTGCCATAATTTTTAATGGTGACTGAACAATGAATGTAAGCTGAGGAGTACCTGCAGCCATTTTGCTTCCTAGGTAATATTCTGCTATTGCATCTTCCTCAATGTACATACATATGTACATCTATATTCTACTAAGAGTCTTGTGTCTGTTTGAAATTTTATAATCTTCAATTGAGTGACACAATGAGTCAGTTTTTGAATCAACATTCTCTTCAAATATGCTAACTTATAGAATGAGTAAAGGACTCATGATTCCTGCAGGATTGAAATTTGGCAAAGCTGTGGCTGCTTCAGGATCACCATGTAATTACACTTCCTACAAAATCCATAGGTTGCACAATGGAAGATGGGAGGGACATATCCTCATCCTCTTTCCCACCTCCTTCTGTCCTGTCAGCACCCAATCAGCTGATGGTAAAGCCCAATGGGTGAGCAGCCACTGGCAACTTTGGAACTATCTTAATGGCGGTTGCTGATAAGGGAAGAATGAGGGAGTGGATTCCTCATTCTTGGATACTTGTTGGCAAGGTAGAGTTGGCTAGGGGCTAATGCATGAGTCATCTTCCCCCCTGGAGGAAAAGGCCCTTGGGGTCACTCCAGAATGTGGAGCAGGGGTGTAGTTTTCCTTGCAGCCTGACATTCCCTTTGTTAGCCCTCCAATCCGCAAAGTGGCAAGCAGTTCCACAAGTCATCTGAGGAAAAATAAAAAAGGAGAGGAGCAAGCTTCTTAAGGGCTCTTCTGAGGGTTGTGAGGGGAGGAAGGAATGGTGGAAGCCTATATTATATGTGAAAAGAAGAATAACCCAATTCTACATTGGAGTTGGCAGTACATTTTGACTGCATTAAAATTCCAAAGGAGACCTTCGAAATGCAGTAAATATTGCAGTGTTCTTGCACTCTTATATTTCATTTATAACATGAGTTCTGATGAATTTGCATTGGAAGAATACCTTCAGTTGTGACATGTCTTGGCAAGTTGTGTTTGTGTCTTTCCTGGTTGACGAGTGGTCTGTGTATGTCTGGCTGCAGATACCAAAAGATATTTAAATTTATAAAATTATATGCTAAATATTACAAGAGTAGTTTTAAAATATTTTAATATCAATTCCCACTTGCTATAAAATCTAATTTTTTTAGATAGCCTATCAATAAAAATAAAGTTCACCAGGATTATTAGACATTCTTGGGGGGGAAAGGGCTATATAAATTGTGCAATTGTTTCAGTAATCTCATCAAGGAAAGGACAGCTTTGATAAAGTACAGGTGATTAAATTTAATTCTCTTGTTCATTCAGCTGAAGTTCACAGCCTGCATCTCTTAGCTGAAACCCAATCCAAGGACAAACATTAAAAAGATAATATTTTAGTAGCCTGACATTATTGACTACCAAAGAAATAAATAATACCAACACAAAAATAACAAATATTAGAGGCACAATCCAAACAGTTTAATTAATTTGTGATTTGTTAGATTTTAGTTCCTCCATAGAGGATTTCATGAAAAAGCAGCTATATTTACTAGGAAATTTAAAAGCATATCATTAAAGGTTTGTACTTCTCTGAACTGAAGGTTAAAAAAACCTTATCTTGTTTTTCCAGGACAGAAGGGAGGGAGGGAGGGAGGGAGGGAGGGAGGGAGGGAGGGAGGAAGGAAGGAAGGAAGGAAGGAAGGAAGTCATGTGCCATACCCCACACCAAAAAATCATTTCCTTTTTCTTCCAGAACAGGTTTATTTTTTATTCTCAAAAATAACAAATAAAAATGCATATAAAATCAGCTAAAAGAAAAGCAACTTACAATCAGCATCAATATCTTTGCTATTTCAACATTAGAGACCAAATTAAACCTATATATATATATATATATATATATATATATATATATATATATATTGAAAATCATAGACAACAATAGTAATGAAAATTTTCAATAGAGTATTGACAAAAATTGATATTATTGAAAGATCATAATGTTGTTAAATAATTGTGCAATCACATCTGGAATATTGTAAGCAAATTCTGGTTGTTCTTCACACACACACACACACACACATACACACACAAATGGAGCTAGAGACAATTCTAAGGAAGAAATTAAGATGATCAAGGAGCTGTAGCAGGTTTCCTATAAGGAAAGATTTTGATATTTGGGACTTTTTACTCTAAAAAGCACTAGAGAATGAATGGTGTGAAATGAATGATATATGAAAGATTTATGAATGGTATAAAATGAATTAAATTATGTGAATGAAAAAAACAAAATTATAAATGGTATGAATAAAGTGGACAAGGAAAAGATATTTTCCCCTTCCTAAAATATTAAAGCCAGAAGTCATCCAATTAAATTGAACCCTGAAAGAATTAGTACAGAGAAAAAAAATTTTCCCCACATATCACATAATTCAACTTTCAAATTTACTACAAGATTTGGTGCTGCTTACCATCTTGGTTGGCTTCAAAGATGAGTTGGACTAATTTATGGAAATCATAAGGATTATTGGTTATTACCCTTGTTGGCAATGGAGCTGCCTCTGAAAGCCATCTGCTGGGATTCCTTGACCTGTTGGATGTCCATTGTGAGAGCAGACTATTGGATAAGATAAGCCCAGAGGTCCAATCCATCATGGTACTGTTTATATTCTTAATGCCCAAATATCTTTATACCAGCTGTCGGCAGCCTTAAATATTTAAAGAGCCACAAAGGTCTTAACCCGAAGTCCCCCGTTCAATTCTGGAGCCGACTGGAAGTCCTGTTCCCTCACCATAGAGTCTCCTCCTAGCGTGGCATCCTTTTTCCTCTACCTGTCCTAACGGAAAGCCCTATCAGTAGAGCTGACCAAAAAACCTACCCCTTGCCATAGAGTCTCCTCCTGGCATGCAATGCTCCCCCCCCCCCCCCCCCATCAGAAGCTCCTCTCAAAATTGTGGTGCCAACCAGCAACAGGGAGTGCAGCAGAGGGATGAAAGAGCCACATGCGGCTCCAGAGCGGTGGGTTGCCAACCCCTACTTTATACAAACAACCTTCAAAGTGATGTCCCTTGAAGTGATGTCCCGGTGCCTGGAGGCCATGCGAATCTGGATGGGAGGAACAGGCTCAGGCTCAACCCATCCAAGACTGAGTGGCTGTGGTTTCCAGCATCCCGATATAGTCAGTTGACTCCATCACTGACTATTGCGGGCGAGTCTTTGGCCCCTGCAGAGCGGGCTCGCAATTTGGGCATCCTCCTGGATACGCAGCTGTCCTTGGAGGAACATCTGACAGCTGTAGGCAGGGGGACTTTTTATCAGGTTCGCCTGATCCGCCAGTTGAGGCCCTTCCTAGATCGGGATTCCTTGTGCACAGTCACTCATGCCCTCGTCACCTCTCGCCTGGACTACTGCAATGCTCTCTACATGGGGCTCCCCTTGAAGAGCATCTGGAGGCACCAACTGGTCCAGGATGCGGCCGCACGGGTAGTTACAGGAGCCGCATGGCGGTCCCACATAACACCTCTCCTGCGTGAGCTGCACTGGCTTCCAGTGGTCTTCCGGGTGCGCTTCAAGGTGTTGGTTATCACCTTTAAAGTGCTCCATGGCATAGGACCTGTATATCTTTGAGACCGCCTGTTGCTGCCGATGGCCTCCTACCGACCTGTGCGCTCCCACAGAGAGGGGCTCCTCAGGGTGCCATCAGCCAAACAATGTAGACTGGTGGCCCCCAGGGGGAGGGCCTTTTCTGTGGGGGCACCTGCCCTCTGGAATCAGCTGCCCCCAGAGATAAGAAGAATCCAAGACCTCAGTGCTTTCCGCCGTGCCCTTAAGACCTTTCTTTTTCAGCAAGCCGGGCTGGCTTAACACATTTTTTAAATGTTTTTAATAGGTTTGTTATTGTCTTTTAACTATGGGGCCAAACACATATATATCCTTTTAACTGTATTTTAATGTTTGTATTTATGTTTTTACTCTGGCTGTGCACCGCCCTGAGTCCTTCGGGAGAAGGGTGGTATATAAATCTGATAATAAAATAAATAAATTAAAGAGAAAATATCAATGCTTTTGTTAATATGGTAACTTTACTATTCTATAACAGAATCATTTTATCTATTGAACTTCTAAATGATCTCTTTCCAATTAGTAAGTAGTTTTCTAATATATGTCAACTATGCTGCCATTAATAAATGACCTACTAGTGATTTATTGCTCAAAGAAGCATTTTGACCTATAAGTAAATATAGTAAACCTTTTGAAGGTGGCTAATAATGAACTTAATCTCCTGAAAAACTTTAAATGTGCAACCCTATTTCATTACCATTATATAAGTACTGATGACTAAGGATCATCACAACTCTCCATTTTGTGTCTTTTATCATATAAACCAATCTCAGTAGTGTGTGCCAATTGCATATTTTTCAGGAATTCCATCAATCCATTTACAGTCACATTTATTTTCAGGGTTATTTCAGAAGAACATGAGTTTAAATTAATGTAATATTAAACATTCCTTGCTACAAAAAATGGCAGCAAGTATTTGGCTGCTTCTTTCAGTACAGTAGAGTCCAATAGAACATGGTTGACCAACTGATATGTGCGGTATTCATGAATGAAAGGATCACAGCTATTTTCTTTGAGCATTCAAAGTTTATTTTGCCTCTACTTCTAGGCATGTGAATGGGGATGAAAATGGACTTTATATTGGTCTTTGTTGCCCAGCAAAGAGCAAAGAGTCATATACAGTACTATATGTTTGACTCTTTACAGATTGATTAATGTTCCCCACAGAAGCTGATTGTATAAACAAAGCTCAACATTGGGATTTTTCATGACACCTCAGGTCATTCTCCGGTCTCACAATGATAGTGGTTGAGAAAAATATCACTTCCCCAGAACATTTTGCAAGCTTCATTCTATAAGAAGAACCTGATTTTGTGCAGCATTGTGGTAATGAGTTGTTCCTTCATCCCACCTTATTTACTCATCTAGGACACACTGGTGTTTCACTGAATTGCTACTGCTATGATAACAAAGAAGATGGATGGATGGATGGATAGGAAGAAGGGAGGGAGGGTGGGAGAAGGAAGGAAGGAACCAGAGTAGGATTATCTTTTCTCCCCTTCCAATTCTTAAACAAAGTCATATAGTCTTTAAGAAATAAGCAGTTTTAAATATAATAAATGTTCCCAGGAATGTAGAGGAGCCAATTTTGTCTGCCATATTGCCATCCAGAGACACCAAATAACCACAGTGCTAATTCAAAGAAAGCTATTGCTTTCTACAAGGAGAGAACTTCAAGAAATAAAATGCAGCCATTTCAAGGATGTGAATACTCAAAAACCAAACTGGAAAATTTCAACTTCACTTATAAAAAGACCAATTTTCAGAATTATGCCATACTTTAAAAATAGAATCTGGTGTGAGCAGTATAAATTAGAGATAGAAGTCTTGTTTATCAGAGTAATTTGGGTCAGAGAACAGGTTTAACACCTGCCCTATTATGTTTTCAGATTCAGCTCTCCATGGTTTTCCTCCTGGGGGCTGGGGAAGGATAAATAAATTACTGCTTTTGAGAAAAATCTTGTTCATAACACTGGAAAATGGAAGACTATCCATTGTAGGCTCTCTGGAAACTACACAATTTTTTGTTAGTTGCTACCTGGATGGGGATGATTAAAATTGGATCAAAACATCTGGATCAATCTACTGCATCATCCTTTGAGCTGCTGCAAATTCTGAATAAATTAAAATCCATTTCATAAGAAGAAGGAAATTATACTGCTCATACTTATACATCTATTCTATTTAGTCTTTGGGACATTGTGTGCATTTTTCTAGACAAATACAACAACAAAAATGTATCTATGGAGTGGTTGCTAGGATTCTATGCTCCTAGAAAGGTAGCATTACTTCTGTTTTATTTAAACACAACCTTGAAGCTGGAAGAATTCTTGCATATGGCCTTTTTCAAACCAAGTACTTCCTCCCATGCCTCTCCCCATAGGCTTTTATTTTTGAGGTGGCAAGATTAGAGAAGACAGTTGGATAGACTTGAAGTCTTTCAATTATTTATACATTCTTGCAAGTCTTTCTACATGCCCTGCAAGCTAAAAAGAGAAGTGGGGAAATTGACAATAATTATGTTTTCTCCTTTGTCTTCATTTGGGGCCAGCCAGTTGGGAACCACTAGACTATTACTAAGGGTTTCTGAGTTTGCTTTTTGCATATGACTGCTTTGAAACAAATCCTTGAAAACTGCAATCTACTTTGAAACACTATGGCAGAGATTCAGAACATCCTCTTTACAAAATCAGTTGCCCTGTTCCCAAGAGGGAGGAGGAGCTCAAAATTAGGGGATTTACAGGATAAAATATAGAGTTTAACACTTGAAAATTTTGGGGAACCCATTCCATATTTTAAATTCCATCTTTCCCACTCCCCAAAACTGATGGCTGGAAGAAAAAATGTTTACTCATCACAAATGTCACTTCTCGTCTGGACTACTGTAACGCTCTCTACATGGGGCTCCCCTTGGGGTGCATCCAGAGGCTCCAACTGGTGCGGCCGCGCGGGGGATTATGGGAGCGACGGGGCGCTCCCATGTGACACCTCTCCTGCGTGAGCTGCATTGGCTTCCGGTGGACTTCCGGGTGTGCTTCAAGGTGTTGGTGACTACCCTTAAAGTGCCCCATGGCTTAGGGCCAGGGTATTTACGGGACCGCCTTCTGCCACCAACTGCCTCCCACCAGCCAGTTCGCTCCCACAGAGAGGGCCTCCTCAGGGTGCCGTCGGCCAGACAATGTCAGCTGGCGACCCCCAGGGGGGGAGCCTTTTTTGTGGTGGCGCCCACCCTCTGGAATGACCTCCCCCCAGAGATACAAGTGATCCCAGATCTCCAGACTTTTCGTCGGGCCCTTAAAACTCATTTCTTCCAGTTAGCTGGGCTGGCCTGACCCCATGTTACTGATTTTAAAGTTTTGATATTGATTTCAATTCAATTTTAAATTATGGGCCAAATCTATTTAAATTATTTTAAAATTTGTCTTAATTTTTGTACATAAATGTTTTTAGTTGGCTGTGCACCGTCCTGAGTCCGGAAGGAGAAGGGCGGTATAAAAATCTAATAAATACACATATATTTTTTTTAAAAGGATCTGTTATTACAAATCATGTCCAACAAAGACACAATATCTGAAAAGAATGCACCAGTTCATGAAAGAACATCATCCAGAATCAGAACAGAGACTAGTAGATCACTGTTGATTTATAATATGAAATAAAGTGCTTACGGATATAGAACTGGAAGAAGTGCAAAGTTCTACCCAGGGCAAAGAAATCAAAGCCTTGCCAGAAGTAGCTCAAACTGCAAAGGGAAACCTGGGAGTCAACAATAAAGAAACCCAGCATAGATACTGAATCTTTTTCATTCCCAAACCAGGCACCTTGTTCTCTGCCTTCTCTTCAGAAAGCACAAAGCTTCTTAACGAAGAAAGAATTGAAACAATAATAAGTGAACATCTGGAACCGTGATGGTAAACCTATGGCATGCATGCCACAGGTAGCACACGGAGCCATATCAATGGGCATGCGAGTGTTGCCCTAGCTCAGGTCTGGTGTGCATGCATGTGCCGGCCAGCTGATTTTCAGGACTTTTGGGCCCACCGAAACTCGGGAAACAGGCGGTTTCTGGCCTCCAGAGGGCCTCCAGGGGGGTGGGGAAGGCTAGTTTTTCGCTCTTCCCAGGCTCTAGAGCCTTTCTAGGAGCCTGGGAAGGGCAAAAACAGCCTTCCCCATCCTCCCCCGGAGGCCCTCCGGAGGCAGGAAATGACCCGTTTTCTGACTTCTGGTGGGACCAGACATTGGGAAACGGGCCATTTCTGGCCTCCTGAGGACCTCCGGGGGGGTGGGGAAGGCCATTTTCACCCTCCCAGGGCTCCAAGAAAGCCTCTGGAGTCTTGGGAGGGTAAAAAATGGGCCTACCTGGCCCACTATGCCACCGCATGCCAAAAGTGGGGGAGCGCAGGGGGGTTCATGCATGCATGCATGGAGGGTGGGGTGTATTGAATTATGGGCATGGGCACACATGAGCATGACCCCCTGCATTCCCCCCGTTTTTGGCACGTGATGGCAAAAATGTTAGCCATCACTGATCTAGAACAACAGAAAAACAACAGAAAAGGCTGCCTGCATTGAAGCTTGTTCCAAACAAACAGCTAGCACAAGTGTTTCAAGATACCAATACTAAACTATCAAATATAAGCAGCCCACTGCAAGAAACAAACCAATGAATATTTAGCAGGCTTGCAATTATAATTAAATACCTGGAATGTACAATCAATTACAAAAGATCCACATATACAAAGCCAATACATTAGGACATTCTAAATTCTTGAGATCCTAGATTCTCAGTTTGAATGAAAGCCAACAGCAGCTAAAGAATGTGATTTCATATTGTTATGTAAAATATATTATAATAATTTTTCAATTGATTAACTGCAGTATGAAAAGTGGTTATGGACTATAATCTACCAAGCTGCTATGGACCATAACCGACCAGGTTGGTCTAGTGCAGATTGGTAAATAGATGTTTTTCAACTTCAGTCTATGGCTGAATGAATGCAATGACCAAAGTCAACAAGCTAGCTAGCTTATGTTCATACTGAAAGAAGGGCTAGAATTCACAGTCTGCCAGTTTCTAATCCAATGTCATTAACTACTATGCTATAGGAAGAACTGTGATGGTGGTGCAGTGGTTAGAATGCAGTTTCTGCCAACTGCCAGCAGTTCGATCCTGACCAGCTCAAGGTTGACTCAGCCTTCTATCCTTCCAAGATCAGTAAAATGAGGACCCAGATTATTGGGGGCAATGTGATGATTCTGTAAACCGCTAAGAGAGGGCTGTAAAGTACTGTGAAGTGGTATATAAGTCTAAGTGCTATTGCTATACTGCTGCATTAACCACTATACTGCTTAAATTATTCACTAGTAAGTCATTTGATTAAAAAGGAAGGTTCTGAGAAATGCAGAAAGGAAGACAGTTTTTCATAAGATAAGTACAATAAGGTGGTTAATAATATACTTGAATTCAACACATTGTTTGGTGGAAACAGGCAACTATCCATTAGAAATGAAACTGGAATAGTAAAATGTACATATCTTTGAAAATTTTATGTAGCTGTACAAGATTTTTATGCTTTGACTGCCCCTCCTGAACTTCCATCTAAAGAGGTTCATCACTGCAGGTTAAAAAGGAATGAAAAATGTTGTTTACTTGAAGAGATTGTCCCTTCAGTGACCCCATCAGAACTGACAAATGTCACCTTCTATCAGAATCACAGCTGTGATACAAAGCAGATATCCTAACAACAAACAGAAGAAATTAGACGTGTATGTGTATACGTATGCGTATGTATGTATGTATGTATGTATGTATGCATGCATGTATGTATATATGTATGTGTATATATGAATGAAATAAATAGGAAAAGTTAGACATTTTTCTTATAAACAAGGGTAATATTTTTGCTGGAACAATAATGCTGTGCTTGAATACAGACATACATAGGGAAAAAATAATTTCAGCAACAATACAAATGGTTGTATTGAATACAAATTGTATTCAAATCAGACATGAACATTCAAGTGATCTTGAGATTTAGCTACATCTGAAGACAATTAATCATATTTAATATACTGTTCTAATTTTTATTATTATTTTAAATCTGGTTGACATTCATTTTGTTCTTCTGAACGTTCTTTGTTTTCTGAACAGATAACCTAGATTAGGTTCTGACACCGACATAGAAATATTATTTTACAAATGGACAGGGACTTTTTTGTAAAAATAAAAGGTTGCCCATGGCCATAGAGGTATACTAGATGCTTTTGCACTAGTATGTGCAAAAGCATCAGTAGTGGTGCAAGCAGATGTTTTGTTCTTTTTTTTTCATTTAAGCTATGTATATGTGGAAATTAATAGTATTATTTAGTGCTCTGAAACTTTTGAGGGTTAACTGTTATTTCTTCATTTGCCCTATCAAAACATGTAGAATTAGTGGGCTGCATGTGTTCCCAGATGCACTGATTGCCTGCTCCTTTCTATAACTATATTCACAGATTCAGTCTAAAGGGAGATGTGAAGAATAAGAAATTGCACCCACACTGGTCTTGCCTCAGATATCTCTGTGAATGCCTACACAAGTGACTTCTCTGTTCCTAATCTTGCCATATTGAATTTCTAGTTCAGAACTGGGTCTATTCATATTCACTTGAATGCAAGAGAATTTGACAAAATTAAGGTACTTTAAAAAGATATTTCTGACATCATGACCTCCTGATATATCTCAACATCTCCTAAGGAGTTAGATTTAAAAGCTGGATTGCTTCCATTAAAATATTACTTTCCAGGTTATAGTTAAAATAACTGAATGTTGCAGTCCTAGGATTGCAATCCACAATGGTGGTACTATAGAAGCCACATGATAAACCTGCTTACGTAAAGCAGTTTCTTCTTCTAATTCAAGAAAAGCCTTTTCAGATATTCATTTCCCAATCTAGCACTTTGCTTGGTATTGGAGGATATGTGATAAGGTCCACCCTAACCCACAGATGCAGTGGTGGGATTCAAGTAATTTAACAACCGGTTCTCTGCCCTAATGATTTCTTCCAACAACCAGTTTGCCAAACTGCTCAGAAAGTTAACAACTGGTTCTCCCGAAGTGGTGCGAACTGACTGAATCCCACCACTGCACAGATGCATATGGAAATGTGTGAATAGATCTATATATCTGTGTTCTCGTCACATGAAAAACAAATGCTATCAGTAAGGAACAGAGAATGACAATTTTCATTGGTGTGTGTACTTGAAAAGATCAAGAATTGTGATCTCTACTTAGAATAGTATTAGATTATCTTTATAACTATTGTTCTATATACTTATTAAATATTTATTTGTTCAAGTACTTTGGTCATTTGCATTTGTTTAAATAGAAAGATATGTTTTCCATGTTAGGAAATAATGTTAGGGTGGAATGTTAGATTAGAAACAGAATTATGTCAGTAAAATTGTTCCCCCGAGACCATTCACCATTTATGTCACTGTTCAATAAGATGTAATATTATTCTCGAGATAATATGGTTTAGTTGCTTAGCAACAGGTTCTACATATGTGACAAAGTCCTTGGCTAATTTGGATATGGGTTAAAAAATGTTATTAGCAACTACAAATAGGTAGTTGTGTTATTATTTGAGACCAAGTGGGAAGTAATAATTGTTTTTATATACATTAATCTTTTGCCACTTGTACATATGACATGGAGTTGGTTAAAGATTTTAAATGGCCTGACACCCAAGAGGCCCATTGATTCTTAAAGGGGCAATACAATCACAATGTGAAGATGATACATTGTCATCTTAATCACAGCTTAAAGACATAATGTAGGTTTCTCCCACTTATTATGATGGAAAATCAAAATTCCACCTGGAAGGATACTCAGTGTGAAATGAAAGTATTATACTGAAGAAATAATATGAAACAGATGGAATTTTTTCTTCAACATCTGGATTCTTCTTATACAAGTGACAGTGTTGCACAGTATCCAGAGGAACACAGATTGGTTCTATTATGATATTTGAAAGTCCATTTGATTTTCATCATGGTTTTCTAACAAAGGCAAAGATAAGAACAGTCACATTTACAATAAGATTGGGAAAGGGTAATTGATTGTTGACTGTTAGTAGACTATTGTGAAAAAAATGCTCAATAAATTCCATAGGCTGTTAATTCTATTAGGCCAATTGTTCCATAACACTTTTCTCAAAGACATTTTGAAAGATGTGATCCCTGTGTATTTCATAAATAGTAGAAAAGCAAAATAATCTAGTTTATTTCATAAAACAAAATTTTAGAAGGAAGCATAACAATGAAGCACAGGGAGAAGAAAGAAAACAACAACAACAACAACAACAACAAATAGCCACTGGGCCCATTATCTGCTACCCATGTTTAGTAGTCACCTGGGATTCAATAAATGTTCAGACTTCGATTCTTGTGGTTTATATCTAGCTGGTCTTCTCATTGGTGAGAGAAGTTTATTCTTCCAAGCTAAAAACTTTGAATATGTGCTCCAGCAGGATTGGACAATTTATGAAATTTGCTGTTGTATTGGGAAGACTTTCTTTTTTGGAAGCAATAATGTGGACAACATGATTTCTCCACTCCTGTTTCTTCAATCTTGCTACTTGGAAATTATGATATCAAATAGAAAGAAGAGGGAGAATTATAAATAATGTTAATGTTATGTAAATTTCTTTTGAAAAAAAATAGTATAAAGCTTTCTCCTGGAAAAAAAATTATGATAATTATAGACTGATGTTTAAACCTTCCTCTTTCTCAAGTGCATGATAGCGGAACCAGATTATTTTGGAAGAAGCTGTTTTTCTAGATTTACTTCAGTTGAACTAGCTATGATTTGGCCACTAAAACTGTTTTGATTATCTTGTGGGATGACCTTTGCCAGGAGAGAGAAAAAGAAGTGTGATCTTTCTAATTCTGCTTTATGTTTCAGTGGCTCATGATACTATCAACTGTACAATTGTTTGAAAGGTCATCTGTATTGCATATTTATTTATTCAATTGATTTGTATCACTGCCTATCTCACAATAAAAATAGCTTTAAAAAACCTAAATAAAATACACACACTACTAAAAAAAATAAGATACACAGCAGCCAGACTCATAAACAAATGTTAACAAAACCAAGAGGCAGTCTCTGATATACAGTTGGGATTTGGGCACAAGTATAAAGTCAAGTTTTCAAGACCTTGTGAAAAGCTAGAGAGGTTAGATCTGGTCTGACCTCTGGAGGGATGATGTTCCATAGAGCAGGAACAGAAGCATAAAAGGCCCTTCTTTTGGGCCCTGTCTGCTGAAATTCCTTAGATGAGGAGCATTCTCCTCTTGCCAAATTGGGTAGAATGGACAGGGGTGGGTTCTACTTACCTTTACTACCGGTTCACAATGGGGCCACACACGCGCTCTTCTGTGCATGCGCAGAAGCATTCTGATGATGTCAGGGTCAGTGGGCAGAGCCTCCCACCAGTTTTACTACCAGTTCTACAGAACCAGTCTAAACTGGGGGCAACCCACCACTGAGAATGGATAAAAACAATTAGGAAGTGACAGTCCTGTGCATTACCCAATCCCAGCCATGAAGGGTCTCTAAAAAGTACTAGTAGTGCTTTTGAATTGCAATGCAAACTAGTATCCAGCCCAGCTCACACAGAAGGGTGTCTTATGTGTCAAATAATTGGTTCAGTCTGGAGATCACCAGATCATGAGTGACTATGAGTTGTTGGAAAGCAACTGTCCCAACTGGGAGCAGGTATCAAACAAAGAATTAGTCTGGAATCGTTGAATAATCGTTGAATAATAACATTGAAACCAGGATGAGTGTCAAAACCCATCACTACCAGTTCGCTCATGGGCACGCGAATGCTCACACATGCAGAAGCATCCGGGTGGGTGGGCGGAGCCTCACGCTGCTGCTACCAGTTCCCCTGATCCAGGGCAAACCGGTAGCAACCAACTACTGGTTGAGCCATCTATATCTCTTGGCCTTGATGGATTATGTGCCTACTTCTTAAAAAAGCTTGCCAGTGCCATAGTTGAGGCTCTATGCACAATCTATGAGGTATCTTTCAGAACCAGCTCCTTCCCTGACCTATGGTCTGGCATCAGTTAACAGCGGTGTCCTCGAAGGCAGCATTCTCTTTCTGCTTTACATCAATGACCTATGCGATCATATTAAAAGCAGCTGCATCCTCTTCACTGATGACATAAAATTATTTAACATCACTGACAATGCTGCTGCCCGAAAATGTGAGGACAGTCGTAAGTTTGAGGACTGGTCAAAAGTGCGAGGACCAGTCAAAAATAACTTTTTCAGCCCTCTGAGTAATCCACATGCATAAAAGGATACAGCAATAGAAAGGGATGAAGGAAGGGAAGGGAAATTAAAGTAGGAGGGAGGGTAAGGGAGAGAGGAAGAGAGGAGGAGAAGGAGAAAGGAAGAGGAAGTAGGGAGGAGAAGAAGGGAGGGAAGAGAAAGTAAGAAAGAAAGAAAAGAGAGAGGTGGTAGGTTTGAGGAGAAAGATTGCTGTACAATAAAAAAGATGAAAGGGAAGAAAACCAACCCCAAACAAATATAAAGATATTAAGATAAAGAATGAATTGTTAAACTTTAAAGAATAAAAGAGAACAAATATGAATAAATAGCAATAATTAGAAACACACATACAAACATACAATGTATTTTCTTTGAACAGAGTATTTGGCCGGTTCACAAATTTAAACAGTGTTTAGTCATTTCAATTAAATTTACAATTTCTATATTTCCTTTTTGCCATATTTATTCCTCATCTATTTTTTTTAAAAAAACAATATTAACCTTCATCCTCATTTCTAATCTTAATCAAATTCAATTTTTCCCTTCTATTCTATATTATACCCCTTCGCATTGTCGTCTATTTTTATATCCATCCTCACATTGATTAATTATGTAATATTGCAGTTGTTTAATACAAATTCAACATTTTAATATAAATCAGTTATATAACTATCTTTTTTGTATATTAATCAATATGAACATGAATATTCCAATTATTTCCATGCAATCCAATTTCTTACAAATCAATTAATTATATTTACCAATAATAATAAACCAAATAATTTCCCTCATATAATCCTCCAAACCGCAACTTAACCATTTCTGCTTTCAACACAATATACAATTAATAGTATCTCAATTATTACAATTCCCTAGTTAAATAGAGCTTTTTTTCTTTTGTGTTTTAAAATCTTGAACTCTCCTCTTTTGCCCTAAATTTCCCATTGTTTGCAGTTTTGCACCTACCTTTTTGGTGAGGAAAAAGAAAAAGAGCCTTGGTAGTACAGTGGTCTAAAGCACCCTGTTATTAACACCAGCTGCCTGCAATTATTGCAGGTTCGAATCTCACCAGGCTCAAGGTTGACTCAGCCTTCCATCCTTTCTAAGGTAGGTAAATTGAGGACCCAGTTTGTGGGGGCAATAAGCTGACTTTGTATAAATATACAAAAGTATGAAGGCTATTGCTTAGCGCATTGTAAGCCTCCCTGAGTCTCCGGAGAAGGGCAGCATATAAATCAAATAAAAAAAGAAGAAGAAGAAAAAGAAAAAGAAAAAAAAGAAAAAAAAGAAAAAGAAAAAGAAAAAGAAAAAGAAAAAGAAAAAGAAAAA
>WNWU01000004.1:51337283-51365111 GCA_012654045.1 Ptyas mucosa
TGTGTGTGTGTGTGTGTGTGTGTGTATGAATGTATGTATGTATATGTATATGTATATGTATATGTATATGTATATGTATATGTATATGTATATGTATATGCAAAAAATTAAAATCTCGGGTATTTTCCCACGTCATAGTAAATAAGTTAGTTAAAAATGTTTAAAATTCTGGTTAAAATCTCAGCTTAAAATCTTCTAAAATTCCTTATAGGGCACGATGCAAGTTCCTTTAAAAACCCCAGCTAAAATCCTACCAGTACCTTAAAAGTTTTTATATCTAGCAACGTTTCGACAGGCTCATAACCCTGTCATCTTCAGGTTCTCGTTAAGCTTGGAAGCTATGGCTGTTTGCGAGGTTGGAGTTGTCGTTTATATGTATTAGCTGCTGCTGATATATGTTGGTTGGCCTGTAACTCTGTGTCCTGATTGGAGGACAGCAGTTTGCTTTCCTGCTTCCTTCTCTTAGCTGTTCGGCTACATGTTACTGGCCCGGCTTTTTCAGATTCTCTATTATTATCTGTCAGCTGTAGAGGGGGAAGGATTCTGGTAGGCATCACAGCACCTCTGATTGTTAGCTGAGAACTCAGTTTGTCTTCTGACTCGATCCTCTCTCTTTCCCTGTTACTGGCCACTCTCAGGATAGTTTCCAACCATTGTTTCTTGTCCTGCCCTCTGGTGCTTTGCAGAATAATTTGACCCCCTCTTCTTTGTGGCAGTCCCTCAAATACTGGAATACTGCTATCATGTTGCCCTTAATTCTTCTTTTCTTTAGACTAGCCAAACCCAAATTCTGCAGCTATCCTTCATGTGTTTTATGAATTAATTGGGTCATTGTATTTTCAGCATTTTGATGTCAACAGTGGGGAAAATGGAGCATCCCATGTGTATGTGTGAAGACTAACACAATGTTTTTAAAGCTTACCTTAAATTTAAAATTATGTTTTCACACAACATATGGATCTCTTCTACGTTCGTATGAATGTTTGATTATAAAATTCATTGTGTCGCTTTTGAGCATTAGCCAGTCACTTCAGTTTTCTGTGTTTATGCCTATGTTGTAATAAAGGAAATGGCATTAAACAGAACAACATAAAATGAGGCACCATTTGAAGGCAAAATTGCATGTTTTTCCCTGTCTTGGTTAAGACATAAACTAAACAAATACGTAGATTTCCTAAAAGGAGATAAATTAGAATGCCATTTTTTTCCACTGGGATAATGGTTCATGCGTGGATTTTTATCATTTTGTTCAAGAAATCTCTTTTGCAATTTACAAGGTAAGCAGCATGTCTATTATTGGCATCATTACAAACTCTGGATGAATCACTGTGCTAGTTACAAAGATAATAAATTGTGACAGAAAACAATGAGAGGGGGAAAATGATCTTTAGTAGTCTGGCTGTTATTGTGCACTCTTTGCTACATGCTGGACCTTGTGTCATTCCTAAGAGGGTAAAATGACAATCAAACACACACACACACATTTGCATAAAAATTAGGTACACATTGTGTGTTTGTGTGTGTGTGTCTGTGTGTGTGTGTGTTCCTGAGGAAAGAATGAGTAAAGGAAAACTCTCAAATATTTTACAGAGAGATTTCTCTCTGGAAAGTTAACTTCTGCTTTAATAAATATTTTAAATAAGTATAATAAGTATAATTAAGAAGAAAATGATTTTTTCCTCAATGATTATTTGAACAAGCTACTAAATTGAGGGAGATTCTCCCCACTCTTGGGTCTGCCTGTACTTTCCTCCAATATCTATGTGGGAAGGGGAAAAATAATCACTAAATGCATTTAATAAGGTTGAAGCTATATTGATACATAAAAGGACCTTTTAAGCCCATATGCTGTTTAATTGAACAGCACGCTGATTATAATAAAAGCCAAAAATCACTAAGAATTCAGTTTCCAGTAGTTTTCACTTAAAGGAATGACAGAGGCAATACAAAAATGAGACACCTGGTGTTTTTCACACAGTTTTGGAGCTTTTTACATGGTTTATTTCCTGCCCCTGCCTCTAAACTAAGGCCCTGGTCACAATAATGGAGTAATTTCTTCTTTTTAAAAATTATTATTTGGGTTTTCAGCACGCAGCCAGTCTTCCATTGTTCCAAAAGATCCCTAGGAAGAGATAGGGACATTTTAAAAAGAATTACAAGGACAAATTTGAAGGTATTTGAATTTACTCAGTAATTTCCTTTGACATTTCCAATTGAAAGCTATATATTATCTAATATAGTGAATGAAGAAATAAATAGAAAATAGAGGTTTGCGTTTGTGAGTCTCTGTGTGGAGTATTTTACAGAGAAGGTACTAATGGCATTCACAAATTTCCCCCCAATTGTGGGCAGAATTTTTTTGTGAATGATTTCTCAGAATTCTTCCTTAAGGAAGCATTCTCCTATAAGGGTACAGGGTGTAATCAAGATAGGTTGACCTCTTTACCTCTGCATTTTTTAAAACTTCGAGACAGCCTGAATCTAAATGAAACAGAAAGAAGGAAGCATATGTGCAGAAAAATAAAACAAATGCCCTTGTGCTCTAGTTATTGCTCTACTGATATTTTTCTTTATTTATAGGCAATATGGAAGATTCAAAAAATTTTCACTTGCAAGTGTACAGCGGCATTCAACTTAAAATCAGTAATTCCAGGATCAGGAAAAGCACTAAATGCTTTGTTTTGTTTTTGTTTTGTTTTGAAGGAAAATGTCTTTCCAAATATTTTGCCAATCAACTGCAACGATTCATGACATAAAACGGGATGTGCCGTAAGTTTCCTTTCAACTTGTGTATACGTAGTCCTCTGTCAAGCACCAGGAAAATCAGGAGATTCAGGAAATTCAAATGAGTATAAAGATTTATGACAAGCTTAAGCTCTCTACAAGAATCCGGACTACTAATGGTCAAGGGAAATTAGCAGGAGTTAAGAATAGAAAGAAATTCAAGGTGGACTGGAGTTGGATCTCTTGCGAGGACGCAATGCTTCATGACATGTTTGACCCCTCCCTTGGGATCAGCCCTGTCATTTCCTACATCCTACACTTACAATTATTCACTTAGCAACTCTTAAAAGTTATGACAGGCTTCCCCATGGCTATTTATAGTTAAGATTCAAAGTTCCAATGTTTGTCACCTCCTCTCCCCTCACCAGTCATATTATTGCATTTTGGGTGTTCAGCATCCAGCATACATTTATGACTATTTGCAGTGTCCCACAGTCATATGACTCTGATTTATGAATTTTTTTGCTGGAAACCAATCTTTACTTCCAATTTCTGGGAAAAAAAAAAAGTCCATTGCAGACAATGGATTTACTGAACCATTGCAGCATTTGCTTTTCCATGGCAATTGCGACCATCTCTATCTCTATCTCTATCTCTATCTCATCTCTATCTCTATCTCTATCTCTATCTCTATCTCTATCTCTATCTATCTCTATCATCTATCTATCTATCTATCTATCTATCTATCTATCTAGAGGGAGGGAGGGAGGGAGGAAGGGAGGGAGGGAGGGAGGGAGAGATATGAATAAATGTAGTTAAAATAACTGTCATCTGCTAAACAGATTCATTCCCTTAGAGACAATATGTCTCCTGACTCAATATATTCCCTTAGAGGGATTCTTTTTATTTTTTTTAAAACTTACTAATTCAAACAGATTGACATGTTGAAAAAGATCTTACAGGATCATCACTCCCTTAGGTTTTCATTATCTAAATTGTGACTTTCATATGAAGATAGCATTTCAATTTTTCTTATTTCCAGCTTTGTCACTGAGCTTCTATTTTGACTTCTATTTCTTCATGGAGAAAAAAAATGTTTATTGACTTTATTAGATATCAGAAAATATGTCATATACATTGGATTTCACCTTCTGTGTACTGGAATATTCCTACTGTTGCGGGGACATTGGTTCGGATTGATATTCATAAAATTCTTACTTGACACTAAATCCCTGGATAGAAGATACAGTATATGCTTATTTGGAAAGTTAATCAATATTATTTTTTTGGCCATTATTTAATTCAAATTTTAAAAATGGAAGGCATCTTTCTCCCTCCCTCCCTCCCTCCCTCTTTCTTTTGCTTGCTCTACATATTTTTCTTTTATTCATTGCTATTTTTCTTTTTCTTATTTTTAATTATATTTAGCTAATATTTTTCTTTTTATTTGCATAATAAAAGCAATATATTTTTTTAAAGAATCAAAACAGGAATCATGCTAGTATGAAATCATCAGTAGAATTGTAAAATTTCTGGCCATTTTTAAGCAGCACAGGAAATCTTCATCACACTTTTTTAATAAGAAAAAACATTTTTGGGAAGAAGTGGAAATGTATGCAAAATTCATCTGTAGCAGTCTGTACATATGTGTAGTTTGTGACATGTATGCATGTATGCTTTATAAAATTCATATAAAATTAAAAATAATTTATCCAAGCATTAATGGAAACATATTTTTGAATTTATTTTAAAATGTGTTTACCTTTTGTTACAAAAACATTTTATTTTTGTTACCAAAAACTGGAGCTGTAAGACACTGAACTGTAAAATAGGTAGTATCGCTTAATTTGTGCTTATCTAAGAAAAGAAGGCAGGCAAAACACTCTTATCAAAAACAAATTAAACTCCGATGTTGTAATAAAAAGGAAACAAAATGGTTTTCTGGCCACATACCAAAATTTTCAAAAGAGGAAGAAACTAAATTTAAAAAAACAAACAAAAAACAAACACCTTGGTCCTTAAAGAACATACTGGAAATTGTTAATACTCCCGAGAAGGAGATTCCATCTTTTAATATCGTCAAGTATCCTATACTGTAAATGTGTTAGACTTATTTAGACAGACGGTATAATGTTTTCTCTCCCTTCTCCTTCTCATCGATACTTATTATAGAAGGCTAAACAGTGTGTAATTTGCTTATGGGAGTATTCTGAGGTAGGGTTTTTTTTGTTTTTGGCTGGGCAGGAGACATAAAACTAATGTAAATGGATTTTCACAGTGAAGCAAATTAAACAAGAAGCCTTGATAAGCCTCCCGCTGCCAGACTCTCCACAAATAAAAGCCTTCTGTGTTTACTTCTGTACCCCAGTTTTCTTTCAGAAAGTGTACCCCAGTGGGTTAGTGTCGCTGAAAGGCAGCAGTAACCTTTGCAGGAAGCTTTATGTGCCTATTTAGTCCACTGTTCGATAAAAATACCCATTAGTCGCTTGCATTTGCTACTTCACATGGTGTCTGTGCTCTTTATGAGACACCAAAAGAGTCTCTGAAAGACGCCTCGACAGCTACGCTACATGGAACACCGGGTTGCCTTATAATTAATCTCTCTACGAATTTCATTCAGGATGGGAAAATTAATGATCATCACATTAAGGACTGCAGCATGGAAATACATTGGGGAGGGGAACAGAGAGAGGAGTCTAAAGTTCTACAGTTTTAAATAAGTATGAATGAATGCAGACGCACATATAAATCAATACACACATGCATACACACACTTTTGCGATGCTACACTACTGATATTTCAGTACCACAAATGAATCAAGATCAACCCTTCTTGGCTTCCCTGGACAAAAATCAGCCAGGTATTTTTACTTGTGTGATGTTTGTGTTATGTGTGCATTTCTCTCTCACACTAGCTCTCTTTATAGACATACATAGATAGATTCATTTATTAATTCAACCTATAATGTGTCTCTGAATAATAGTTTTACCTTTCGAGGAAATCCAGCCGAGATTTTTATCTGAAAATGTTCCAGTGGAATTTGAAAAATCAGGAACCCAGTGAGAAAGGAATACCCCCCTTAACCATCCTACAAGGAATGCAATGGTGGTTATATAAGCATCATCATATTTAATTAATTCACCTTGAACAAGAAGAAATGCCAGGTCCGTAGTAAATAAAGCCCCCCTCATTTGTGATCTTATTCGCGAGGGGGGAGCGGACCTGGCAGGTATCACAGAGACCTGGTTGGGCCAGGAGGAGGGGTTCCCCTCGTTGAAATGTGCCCACCAGGTTTCCTTGCATTCCATCAGCTGAGGTCACAGGGCATGGGTGGGGAAATAGCGGTTATTATTAAAGAAGGTCTGAGACCGAGGGAGGCCACTGTTCCTCAGACGGCCGGCTGTGAGTCTCTCCTTGTGAAGTGGGGTCATGGGGTTCAGATGGGTTTGCTGATCACGTACCAGGCTCCCTGCCCTGTGGCAACAGCCCTGCCCGAGCTCCTCGACGTTATCGCCGCGGTGGCGGTTGATACCCCCAGACTTATGGTCATGGGGGATTTCAACCTGCCGTCTGTGGGTGAGATGTCGGAGGTGGCTCAGGAATTCATGGCTTCCATGACAGCTATGGACCTGACCCAGTTAATTCATGGCCCTACTCACACCGGGGAAAACACCCTGGATCTGGTTTTTGTCTCTGGACAGTGGATGAGTGATCTTGAGATAGGGGACATAGTCACTGAGCCCTTGTCATGGTCGGATCACTCTCTCCTTCGTCTTGACCTTTGAACCACTATACCCCATCTCAGGGAGGCAGAGTCAGTAAGTTAGTTCCGCCCCAGGCGCCTGATGGAACTGGATAGGTTCCAGATGGAGCTTGGGCCATTTCCTGAGCCTCTGGCACATGCCTCGACTAGGGACCTAGTGGCCGCCTGGGATAGGGTGGCTGCTGGAGCCCTGGATCAGGTCGTGCCTTTGCGGTCTCTGACCTGGTGTCGATCTCACCTAGCTCCTTGGTTTACTGAGGAGCTGAGGGAGATGAAGCACTGGAAAAGATGCCTAGAGAGTAGTTGTAGGGCCAGTCTTTCTGAATCCAACCGGACACTGTTAAGATCTCATATTAAGAATTACCTAGTGGCAATAAAAGCAGCAAAATGTACATATTTTGCTCTCTTATTGCATCATCAGATAATCGCCTGGCCGCCTTGTTTAGGGTGACCTGCTCCCTGCTCCACCAGGAAGCCTGGGAGGACCCCTTGGAGGGTAGAGCCAAGCATTTTGTTCAATATCTGTATGACAAAATCACTCAGATTTGGGAAGACTTGGACTCCGACTGGGTAGTTTCAGGGGGGATGACTGAGGCAGGTCCTGAGATTGTTACCTGGGATGAGTTTGATCCTATGACCTCTGACGACGTGGACAGGATTCTAGGTGGACTGAACGCAACCACATGTTTATTGGACCCGTGCCCCTCCTGGTTAGTGCTGGCTTCCCGGGAAGTGATGCGAGGCTGGCTCCAGGGGATTATAAATGCTTCGCTGGGTGAGGGTGACTTCCCCGCTGCCTTGAAAGAGGCAGTGGTGAGGCCCCTCCTCAAGAAGTCTTCCCTGGACCCGGCAGTACTGGCTAATTATCGTCCGGTCTCCAACCTTCACTTTATTGCGAAGGTTGTTGAGAGTGTGGTTGCGTGACAGTTCCCCCAGTACCTGGATGAAGCGACGTATCTGGATCCATTCCAGTCGGGCTTCAGGCCAGGGCACAGCACGGAAACGGCATTGGTCGCATTGGTTGATGATCTCTGGAGGGCACGGGACAGGGGTTGTTCCTCTGTCTTGGTCCTATTAGATCTCACAGCGGCTTTTGATACCATCGACCATGGTATCATGCTGCACCGGTTGGAAGAGTTAGGGGTGGGGGGCACTGTATTACGGTGGTTCTCCTCCTTTCTCTCTGACCAGTTGCAGTCCGTGTTGACAGGGGGGCAGAGGTCGACCCCGAGGCACGTCATATGTGGGGTGCCACAAGGATCTGTCCTCTCACCCTTCTGTTCAACATTTATGTAAAACTGCTGGGTGAGATCATCCGTGGTTTTGGGGTGAAGTACCATCTGTACGCTGATGACACCCAGCTGTATATCTCCACCCCAGACCACCCCAACGATGCCCTTGAAGTGATGTCCCGGTGTCTGGAGGCCATGTTGATCTGGATGGGGAGGAACAGGTCAGGCTTAACCCATCCAAGACCGAGTGGCTGTGGTTTCCGATGTCCCGATATAGTCAGCTGACACCATTGCTGACTATTGGGGGCGAATCGCTGGCCCCCGCGGAGAGGGCTCGCAACTTGGGCATCCTCCTGGACTCACGGCTGTCTTTAGAAGAGCACTTGACGGCCGCGACCAGGAGGATTTTTCATCAGGTTCGCCTGATCCACCAGTTGCGTCCCTTTCTGGATCAGGACTCTTTACACACAGTCACTCACACCCTCTTCACCTCCCACCTGGACTACTGTAATGCTCTCTACATGGGGCTCCCCTTGGGGAGCACCCGGAGGCTCCAACGGGTGCAGAGTGCGGCCGCGCGGGTGGTTATAGGAGCAACATGGCGCTCCCACATGACACCCCTCCTGTGCAAGCTGCACTGGCTCCCGGTGATCTTCCGGGTGCGCTTCAAGGTTTTGGTTACCACCTTTAGAGCGCTCCATGTCTTAGGACCTGGTTATTTACGGAACCGCCTACTACCACAAACAGCCTCCCACCAGCCGGTACACTCTCATAGAGAGAGGCTCCTTCGGGTGCCGTCAGCCAAACAATGTTGACTGGCGATCCCCAGGAGGAGGGCATTCTCTGTGGGGGCACCCACTATCTGGAACGAGCTCCCCCTGGAGATACGGAGGATCCCGGATCTGCATACTTTCCACTGTGCTCTTAAGACCCTCCTATTCCAGCAAGCCGGCCTGGACTTACTTTCTCCCCTTTTCTTTTAAATTTCTTTTAAATTTTCTAAAGTGAAATTTTAATTTGTTTTAAATTATTGGGATTTTAACTGTCTCGGGCTAAATTATCTAATTTGGTTTTAATTATGTTTTTAACTTTTGTATTTATGTATTTTATTCTGTGCCTGTTCACTGCCCTGAGTCCTTCGGGAGTAGGGTGGTATATAAATCTAATGAAATGAAATGAAAAATAAATGAAAAGAGGAGGTGAGATGGAAACTCAAGATTATTTCACTTTGATTCACTTTTTGGCACAGAATGAGGGAAGGAGTAACCCTGTCTCATTTTTTTATTGTACTCCGCAGCAATAAAATAGAATTTCAGTAATCTTTGTGAATTTTGTTTCCTGATTGGTCCAGCTTGAAGGACAAGTCCTTGGAGGCAGGTGGGCTATGATCCCCTCTATTAGCTGATTAGATTTATACTTTAGTACTGTACTTTAGTACTTTAGGAGACGTGGTGGCTCAGTGGCTAAGACGCTGAGCTTGTCTATCGAAAGGTCGGCAGTTCAGTGGTTCGAATTCCTAGTGTCACATAACGGGGTGAGCTCCTGTTACTTGTCCCCTGCTTCTGCCAACCTAGCTGTTCGAAAGCACGTAAAAATGCAAGTAGAAAAATAGGGAACACCTTTGGTGGGTAGGTAACAGCATTTCATGTGCCTTTGGCTTTTAGTCATGCTGGCCACATGACCACAGAGACATCTTTGGACAGCGCTGGCTCTTCGTTTTTGAAACAAAGATGAGCCTAGAGTCAGGAACGACTAGCACATATGTGTGAAGGGAACCTTTACCTTTACCTTTACTCCTCCTAGATTTTGTTTTCTTCTTTTCCCAACTTACTGTAAGATTACTATTTATTTTTATTGTTTTTTTAATCCTAATATTATGTAGAGTTACTTTTGTGATCTAGTACACATTTACTAAATATATAAATAAATGTCATTACTGATGCAGCTATTTTAAAATCCTCATCAGTGAAGCTTCAGTCCACTTTTAATTCTCCTTAACAATATTTTCATGTAGCTTGGGAACTTGTTTAGCATATTAATTTATACTGAGCTGTGAATATATGATAATCTTCTATCTTATTCAGCTCCCCTACGAAAAAGCTAACTTAATTATTGTCAGAGAAAAAAATCTCATCCGTTTAATTTTCTCTCTAGAATCCTATTTATTGGCTCAAATATTTCTTTTCACAATGATTATTTCCTCTAGTTTACTTCTGCTTTTGGATTTATAAGAAAAAGTTTCTGTTTCTTTTTTTTATCACTAAGTTTCCTTTTTGGGGTGGAGATATCAGGAGATGTATTGTTTTTGTACTCCCCTTCATTTCTGTTGCTGATACTCTCAGTGCTTTGAAATACACTCCTTTTATGCTTTTCAAGGTTCTGAAACATTATTCAAAAGTGTAACTCCTAACAAATTCACAGAATGTGACCACTGAATAGAGAAAAATATTATTTTTTAAAAATTGGTACGTCCAAAATATTTGACCAATTCACTTTAATATTGATTGATTGATTTAAAACATGTACATGGCTGCCCAACTCAAAAAATGTCACTCTGAGCAATGCCAAATCAAAAAATACAGAAGAAGAAAAAAAAAGCATGCCCTTAAAACAAAACAAAGTAATCACAACTAAAACTGATTGTATCCTACCAAATGGGAACCCTGTTCATCTTCACTTAAGCCTATCTTAATTCCTGCAGGGTCAGGGCCAACAGTATTTGCGCCATCAAGTAATGACATCTTCTGGACTCTAAATGGTTTCAGAAAAGGGATTTGGAATGTATTCTTCCTGTTAGAGGACATGCCAGAAACTGGTTGTGCAAACAAGCAAAGGTCTATCCACGGGATGCAGGCAGCACTGGAAACCACGCCCCACTCCAGTCCATGGAAAAACCTTTCTCTGTGGAACTCGTCTCTGGTGCCCAAAAGGTTGGGGGCCACTGTGTTAGAGTATATAGGATGATATATAATGAGAAGAGCGGTCACACAAGTAAATACAATCCTATGCCATGCAGAGCTTTAGAAGTGGTAACCAGCACCATGAATTGTACATGGAGGTATATAGGGAAGTGGTGCAGTTGCCAGAGCAGAGGTATTACATCATCATAACTATTCACACTGCTGTATTTTAGGCCAACTGAAGATTCCCAGTAGTATTCAAGGGCAGTTCCATGTAGAGGACATTGCAATAAATCAGTCAGGGGGTGATTAAGGTCTTGACCTTGAACAGATCCCATCAATCTTGGAATGGGTAAAATTGGCACATAAGGCAAAGTTGTGAAAATGCCCACTGGTCACAGCTGTCATCTCATCTTTGAGCAGGAGCTATTCCTTTTGCTCTTCACAGCTACCACCTGTTCTTCAAGCAGGAGTGCAAGTTTGGCGCGCGTGAGAGCAAAGCGGGCATGCGCGCGGTGATCACACGCAAAGCGCATGTGTGAAGAGAACCAGTGGTAACACCAGTTGGAACCCACCACTGGGTTGTAAGTATGAAAAATGGTCATAGGTCACTGTTTGCTCAGGGTTGCTGTAACTTTGAACAGTTGCTAAATGAACCGTAGTAAGTCAAGGACTACCTGTGCAGTATCACTTTAAAATAAAAGTAGTATTACAATGGTATATCTTGAAGGTCTGGTAGTAATTGTCTTTTCAGGTTAATTGACAAATTGGCTGACTTTCTGACTTTCTTCAGATGGAGGTTATGAAAAGGCTTTTTTTTTTTTTGCTTCTATAATTTTGGGGCCAAGTATCTAGTCCTGATTGTATATGTGTGTGGCTCCATTCACATGTTCCCACTGCAATTTTCCTACACACATACGGTATAGAAGAGTAGAACTGGATGACTTAACAACAGTACACTTGCACCTTTCTATGCCTCTCTTTCCCATTGCTTGGCATTAGCCAAATGTTTTATCCCTATAACCTACTGACACTACAGCTATGAATATGAATAGCACAATCTTGTGCACCATGACCCTGAAATACACTCTTAGGGAGGTTAGGTTTGAATCCCAGCCAAATCCAGAACACTGGGATTTGCCCAATTAACCTGCCTGTAATGGGATCAATAAAAGTAGTGCACAAGTGAGTTGAATCATCATTCTCTGTCTTGCTTCTATGGGTAGGGTGAAGAAATGTGTTGCTGAGCAGCCAAAATTGATAACTCACAATCTCAATAAATTAGTAGGAGCTTCTGAACTTAATGGTTAAGCAGAATGAAAAAGCAAAACTAAAGTCCTTGCTTGGAAGGCTCCGTAGAGACATAATGTCCTCTTGGACATTGATGTGGGGCTCTAACCAATGCAAAATAAAGTAGGTACTTTTACTTCCAGTGATTTGAAGCTAAGCATCTATTGATGCAGCCTAAAATTGCATTTTTCTTTTTCTTTTGGCACATGGCTTCTTTTTCACACCCAGCAAGTAATCAATTGCTATTCCAAGATTAGTTCTATTGCCACATCAGCCTCTCTGTGCCCCTCCAGCCAATTCCACACAGTTTGATTTCTGTTTCTTGGGTGAAGAATTTTGCAATTACACACTACATAATAATATTACATATTATTCCATTATTTTCAGCTCACTTCTCTAATCAATCAAGACGATGCTATATGCCATTTCAGTTTTCAAGAGTAAGAAGTATCCTACCAGGATTAGTGTCACTTGTGGATTTAATGAGCTTTACCTCCACTCTTCACTCAGTCATTAATAAGATCTGAAAAATACAGAGTCCATATTGGAATCTTATGCAACATCACTTATGGAACCATCCAAATTTGATGAAGCACCAAGTCTGCTCACTTTGTCTATGATTTTTGAGCTATCTATATGACTACTTACTTGTCATGTCATTCAATGTTCGCTCAGCTCAGTGATGGGTTTCAAAAATTTTTTACTACTGGTTCTGTGGGGGTGGCATGGCGTGGGGTGGCATCGCTTGGTGGGGGTGGCTTGGTGGGGGTGGCAGGGGAAGGATATTATAAAATCTCTATTCCCAGCCCACTCCAGGGGAAGCAGTGGTGGGATTCAGCCAGTTCACACCACTTCGGGAGAACCGGTTGTTAACTTTCTGAGCAGTTTGGCAAACTGATTGTTGGAAGAAATCATTAGGGCAAAGGACCAGTTGTTAAATTACTTGAATCCCACCACTGAGGGGAAGGTTACTGCAAAATCCCAGTTTCCTCCCAATCAACCGGGACTTGGGAGGCAGAGAATAGATGGGGGCAGGGCCAGTCAGAATTTCTACTACCGGTTCTCCAAACTACTCAAAATTTCCGCTACCGGTTCTGCAGAACTGGTCAGAACCTGCTGAAACCCACCTCTGGCTCAGCTAGTTTGCTAATCAGGATGATTTGGAGTATTTTGTTTAAAGGCTTCACTGATATCACTTCAGCTTCATCCACTTTCTCAAAAATGTGATAGGTAGGATAGTAAGACTTTGGCTTAATTAATAAATTCAAGTTAACCTTCAGCAATTCTGTATTTTTTTTCCCCTCAAGGTACCTTTAGACTAGTCACTTTATTACTTTTATGTATTATATTGCAGAAAGCTTACAACCCAACCACCCAACCTCAAATAATAAAATAATATTTTAAATTGTCTACTAGGTAATCTAATTGATTGTTAAACTATATCACTTAAAAACAAACAAAAGAAGGAACAAAAGAAGAACTGTCGTGGTAGATTAGCATAAATTGCTTAAATACGTATATCAGATATAAATTTAAAAACAAAAATAACCAACTTGACCAAAATGTCTATTCTTGTAAAATAAGATAAATTTACACCATAGAAAATGTTGGATGTCATATTTGGATTAGCAGAAAAAAATGTAGCCTTTTCAAAAGTGGATACACTCACATATTTCTTGAATCTAACCCTTAACATTTGGAATGCTCATACATTCTCAGCTCCTCAGTATAATTCTCTTAGCTATTCCCCACACTAACTCTAACTCAAGCATCTCAAAAATATTCATAATTTTGGAATATAATTCAAGATAATATTCACAACTTTAAATTAGCATATTTACTTATAAATGAATGAATGAATGTGTGTGTATTCATTCATGCATTTATTCATAGGTAATGTCTTAATGTTAGAGATATGACTATTATCTGGAAATGTGTATGTACATGTATATATACCATATTTTTCAGAGTATAAGACACACCTTTTTCCCACCTAAAAGGGGGTGAAAATTTGGGTGCATCTTATACACCGAATGTAGCCTTGCCCCCCCCCCACTGGCCCCCACCCTTTGGCCTCTGCCTCCCAGCAATTTACCTCCTTGCAGCAAGCAGCAAGAAGAAACAGCCCATTTCAGCTTCAGCACAGCCTAATTAGCACAAGGTGATTGTCCCCGACTCTCAGCTGTTTCAGGCTGCAGGGATTGCCATTGCCTATTGCTGCGCGGGCCTCTGCTGCTTGCTTGCTGCAAGGAGGTAAATTGCTGGGAGCAGATTTTTTTTTTCTTGTGCTAATCAAGCTATGCTGAAAATGAAAATGAAAGTAAAGCAGGCTGTTTGCTGTTTGCTGCAATGAGGCAAAATTACTGGGAGAGGCAGATTTCTTTTTCTTGTTTTCCTCACCAAAAAAGGTAGGTGCGTCTTATAGTCTGGTGCATCTTATACTCTGAAAAATACGAGTATATATATGTCTATCTGTCTGTCTATCAATTTATCAATCTAAAAGTAAAGGTTTCCCCAATCCAGTTGTGTCCAACTTTAGGGGGTTGTGCTCATCTCCTTTACTTAGCCAAGGGAGCCAGTGTTGTCTGAAGATGTTTCCCCAGCATGACAGCACTCTGTGCTGTGGCAAAACACTGAACGCTGTTACCTTCCCACAGAAATTGTATATACTTGCATTTTCAATCTTTAGAACTGCTAGGTGAGCAGGAAATGGCAAGGAACTTGCCCCGTTGCACAGCACTTGGGTCTCAAACTCGGACTGTCCTAACTGCTGAGCCATCAAGCTCCCTTATCAGTGGTGGGTTGCCCCTGGTTCACACCGGTTCTATAGAACCGGTAGTAAAACTGGTGGGAGGCTCCGCCCACCGATCCCGATGTCATCAAAATGCTTCTGTGCATCGCAGAAGAGCATGCAGCCCCATTATGAACTGCTAGTAAAAGTAAGTAGAACCCATCCCTGCCCCTTATAAATGTGTGTAGTGTGTGTATGTGTGTGTATCTGTGTGTCTGTGTGTGTTTTTGTGTGTTTAGGCAGTGGTTTGTCCTGTAAGCTTGCTGCTTGGCTCCCGGACATTTCTTTACCAAACTAGGTAACATCTTCAGTATGGGTTACCTGGTTTGATAATGAAATGTCTGGGAGCCAAGCAGTAAGCTTGGAAGACAAACCTCTGCCTAAATCCACAACCTGAGATACAAATATTAATAAATGTTAATAAACTAATTTCAATCTCAACTCCAAAGTAACGCACTATTGTTAGGCATGCATCCACTGTGGCTCCATCATAAAATATTCTAATTCTATGTTCCATTCATCGTAACTGTCAGAAATTCCAACTTTAAAGATATCGCTTCGAGTTTCTGATGTAGACATGAAATAGATTTGAGTTGAAAAGTAGACTTCATCAAAAATAAAAGCACCCCAGTTTTCTCTGAAGCAGGAAAAAATATCTGGTCCATATGGAGCTATCAAAACATGTTTTAGTTGATTACACTGTTTAACTAATTGTGTATTAGGGAAAACAAAAACAAAACAAATCACATATCACAACCTATTTGAAGTCATTGAAATTCCTTAAAATAATCATTACAGAGTAATTGATTTAAAGTTTCTGTTCCACACTTTGCTCATTTACCCCAATAGAACATCTTGCTACCTATTTTTAAAGCAGAATTTATCCATAAAGCTTTAAACATTCATGGGACCACCAGTCTATCCTTTAATCAAATGTATTCTTTATTTAAAAGGAATATAAAATATAAGTAAAATATTAAGATTGCCCTCAAATACCACAACTATAATGAAGTTAAACTAAGCAATCCATAAAAATACAAAATATTTAAAAAAAACAGGAAAAGAGGGAGGTGAACACAAACAAATAAAACTCTGCCTTATACATTAAACTTATATATAGGCACTGGTTTACAAAAAAAACCCCAATAATATTATAATATAATAATAATAAAATAATATTTTATATATATATATATATATATATATATAACATTTACAATATAAATACATTAAATATATGTATATTTACTTATATACATTAAAATATATTATCCCAGAAAAGTGGCAGATAGTCACAGGATTATATCCTGTGGATCAACGTAATTTTTTTATATCTTCAACAGGGAAAATCTTATATCTGCCCTTCTAAGTACACTCTGGGGAATCCAGCATATTCACCAATATAGAACATATGCATTTTTTGAGAAATCAGTGTCTCAACTGGTTCATATTTATGACAGTTGCAGTGTGCCAGGGTCATGCAATCATCTTTTGTGACCTTCTGATGAGCAAAGTCAATGGGGAAGCCAGATTCACTTAACAACTGAGGCAAGAAAGGTCATAAAACAGGGCAAAATTCATTTAACAACTGCCTCACTTAGTAGCATAAATTTTGGGCTCAATTGTGGTCATAAATTGGGGACTACCTATACTACGGTAGATTAAATTTTAATGTGCAAGAAAACCCTTTGGTTTTGTTATAATGGACTAATACAACTAAAGTTCTGTTTCTGTTGTAACATGTCCAGAGAATAATGGTCTTGAATTGAGTATTAATCCATTTATTTATACCTCCTTTACACTAGACACCTATCCAAGTCATTAAAAAAAAATCCAATACTTTTTGCAACCTATTGCAGACTGCCTTTAAAAACTATTATGGGGAAGATGGTATGCCTGAAATAAAAATCTTTCTGTGTTCACAGAACTAGTTTCACAATTTAACCAGTGTTTGTTTTTGTTTCCTTGGTGTTACTCACAGTTAAATATTGCATTAAATAATTACATGGTTTGGGCAAAAAAAAGAATTTGACATAATCACCAGCAAATATATTAATATTCTAATTTTGCAGCTTGCTTAGAATGTACACGATGTTACATTTGTAAATTAATTATGCAGCAGTTCATCTTTTGTGTATTAAGCACCTTTACAAATAATGAGCAGAGGGAGAAAAACAAGGAGAAATCCACATTATCCGAAAAATTCATTTCACCGCACCATTCTTTGATCTGCTTAATATGTGCTATGCATTCATTAACTCTTCATTATATTTTCATGATTATATTCTATGTGTTGCTGAGGCAAAGCCAACTTCCTCGAGGCAAACATTTGCAATGTAAGGAGGTCAATTTCTATAAACATAATCAATCTTATGCATGAAATTTTAATAGCAAGGAGGGGGGAAAAATCCTCTGAAGCAGCATAAATTTCAGGCTCCTTAGTCATTGCTAACTAGCCCATTCAATTTGTGAGGTGGAATAATTACAGACTGTTAATGCGGCTTTGTGGTCACATAGATTTGATGTAGCTTCAGATTACATTTGATTACCATAATATATGTGTTATGGCAGAGTATCATGGGCAGGGTGAAATTAGCTTTTTATAATCGTCATGATATCATTGAATAAACTTAAGAATCGTAAGTCTGATTGTAAACTATTTGCTAGCTGTCATGTCTATTTTCTAGATATCCTTATGGCTCCAAATTGTCCTGTTTCTCAACATCTTTTTCTCATCTCATTCCATTTCATTGTTGTCTATTCCTTTTTTTTTTAGTTCAATGGCTTTGCCTTCAGATATGTTGTCATGTGATAGTGATTCTAGTAGAATCACTGTGAGAATTCTAATTGGCTGGATTGTTGATATTATTGATCCGAGAAGCATAGCTGGATTTATCCGTACCTGTTGTTATGATGATTGTACCTTGAAAGTGACTTCATTTCCTAGCTGCATCTGTTTTATTACACTGAATTGCAACAACACTATGCTTCTTCGATTAATCCTCAAAAAAAAAAAATCCCTTGTGTGGATTTTTCTATGCTGTATAAAGGAGAGTAGAATATAGCATTGTTTTTATATCTATATGAACAAGGAACAAGGACATATATTCAATTTTGCAATTACTAAGATTGTTGGACGAGCAAGTACAAAAACAGCCAGGGAAGTGATTGAAGCCTGGGAAACAGGCCTCTTGTCAGTCAGCAGGAATGCTGATTTATTTGTTTGATTTATTTATTTATTGAATTTATATTGCCGCCTATTTGCCCATGGCGACTCAAGGTGGCTTACAGAATATAAAACCATATTTAAAACAATAAAACTAATAAAACAAATCAAATAAATTAACAAAGTATAATATAATAAAATCATAATAAAATCACCCCCCAACCTCCATCCCCCTGGCAACAGCAGATCACATGAGCCATTTAATGGGCTCCATCTTGCACTGGGTTTCTCAGGCCCACTGGCAAAACCAGGTCTTCAGTGCCTTCCGGAAGAGTATTAGAATGGGGGTCATTCTAATCCCTGGGGGAATGATGTTCTAGAGAGAAGGAGGCACCATGGAAAAGGTCCTTCTTCTGGGTCCCACCAGGTGTATCTTCCTTGGGGATGGGACCCACAGCATTCCCTGCTTCCCCACTCTGATGGGTTGGGTAGACGTGACCAACAAAAGACGGTCTCTCAGATAACCTGGTCCCAAGCCATGAAGGTCTTTAAAGCAGTGGTGAAATGCTACTTGTTCACACCAGTTCAGGCGAACCGGTAGAGATAAAAACTACTGGTTCGAGTGAAGCGTTAGTTTAAAAAAAAGCTACCGGTTCCTCCGAACCAGTATTTCCGATGATCAGCTGTGCCATGCCATTTAAAATCGCTAGAAAGCAGGAAATCCTGCTTTCTAGTGAATCTAAATCATGCGGCACAACTGATTCCCCCTCTCCTTGCTGCTATACCTACCTTCCCAAGCCTCCTTTTGGCACGTACTGTGCATGCACGCACACAGCACGCGTTTGATGTGAATTGTGCATGTGCACGCAGTATGCATTTAGTGCACAGTGTGCATGCATGTGCACACAGCATGCATTTGGCATGCAACGCGCATGTGCAGCCAGTGAACTAGTGACACACCGGTTCAGATATCACCACTGCTTTAAAGGTGACAACCAGCACCTTGAATTGCATCCGGAAGCAAATCGGCAGCCAATGCAGATCCCGCAGGAGAGGTGAAACATGTGCACACCGGGGTCTGCACAAAAACATGTGGGCCACTGCATTTTGCACCAACTAGAGCTTCTGGATGTTCTTCAAGGGCATCCCCATGCAGAGCGCATTGCAATAATCAAGACGGGAAGTGACTAGGGCATGAGTGACTGTGAGTAGGGACGGTTGGTCCAGGAAAGGGCATAACTGGTGCCCAACCCACAGTTGCGCAAAGGCCCTCCTGATTTACCACCAGCCTATCAAGTATTTAGAAGATGAGGGCTGGGCAGCACAAGTAAACAACAGCCAATGACTTAATAGCCAGATGTCAACACCTGAGGATCCTGAGTGGCGTAGGAGGCTAATGCCTCCTACTAAGGCAGCATTTAACATCCAGCTGCCTGCAATTACTGCGAGTTCAATTCTCACCAGGCTCAAGGTCGACTCAGCCTTCCATCCTTTCTAAGGTGGGTAAAATGAGGACCCGGTTGTGGGGGCAATAAGCTGACTTTGTATAAAATATACAAAAATATGAAGGGTATTGCTTAACACATTGTAAGCCACCCTGAGTCTCCGGAGAAGGGCAGCATATAAATACATTTTTTTAAAAAGTTAAAAAAAAACAACTTCCAGGCACTAAATAAATACAACACAGAGACAGCTCAAAGCATACACTCTGCTAGAGAGAAATTCCCCGAGAATTTCTTGCGTTGGGGGAATCCAACACAAGTCCAAAAACTTGGAAGACTAAACCTCTGGTCCCAGTGACTGACTCAGGTTGGATCCTGCAATCAATTTGAAGTATATACATATATATTTAGACTATTTATAGTCTAAAATGCCTTTGAAACGTGCAAAGGATTTGAATCTTCCAAACAATGATTCTACGAGCAACACCATTCACTAGTTTGTTTACAGCTCCAGTTTAAGGTGTTCTGATTGCCTTCAAATAAAAACTAAATATACTTCTCTTTAGACAGGTGTTTAACTTTATTGTGGCTTAACTTTATTTACTGACTCTCACTTTTCATCCTTTCTATGTTCATCTTTCTCATTCCTTTTACCTTGTTGCAAATGTTTTCATTATTTCTGGAAATGTTTATGCTTTTATGGACTGCAGATTATGCTAAGGAGCTCATTGGAAGGAAAAGAAAACGTATACATCTTAGATCAATAATAGCAATCATTTATTGAATTTCTCTAGAAATAATGCCTCTGTGGAAGTAATTCCTTATTGATAGAACTAATGTTAGAGAGTTTTTTAAAAAGTACAAGAAAAGGAAAAAATCGTATTTGCCATACATCTGTCTGAAGGATAGACAGGCTCAGCTGAGATTGTCTTCCTAAATACAGGTAGTCCTCAACTTACAACACTTCATTTAATGACTGAAGTTACAACAGCACTGAAAAAAGTGTCTCAAGACCATTTTCAAAATTAACACCATTGCAGCATCCTTGTGGTCACATGATAACACTTATTACTATATAATAAAATGTGTGATTTATTACTATAACCACGTTGCTTGTATCTTTCAATTTATATTGTTTTTATTTGTTTCCTAGTACAATTTGATAGCTTATTAGTAACGTTGACTATCACTAAGTGTTGTATCTTTTTATTCTCGATGAATGTATTTTATTCTCCTTATGTACATTGAGAGCATATACACCAAAGACAAATTCCTTGTGTGTCCAATCACACTTGGCCAATAAAGAATTCTATTTTGTTCTGTTCTGTTCTGTTCTGTTCTGTTCTGTTCAATTCTATCAAAATTCAGGTGGTTGGCAACTGACTCATATATATGATTATTGCAGTGGCTCGAGGTCAAGTGATCACCTTTTGCGACCTTCTGACAAGTCAGCCAGATTCATTATTAACCACCACATTACTAACTTAACAACTGCAGTGATTCACTTAACCACTGTAGCAAGAAAGGTTGTAAAGTGGGGCAAAACTCACTTAATAGCTGTCTACATTTAGCCACAGAAATTTCGGGCTCAGTTGCGGTTGTAAGTTGAGGACTACCTGTACACTATCTCTGATACAGGTAGTCCTCGCTTACTGACCAAATTAGGAACAGAAACTCAGTCACTAAGCAACAGCATTGTTAAGTGAGATAGCTGACTATGAAGATTGTCATGGCAATAAGATAACCACAAGAATGCTGCAATGGCTTGCAAGTTGTAGGTCTAGTCATAAACCTAAATTTTCAGTGCTGTCCTGACTTTGAAGTGTCACCCAATGTAGCAGTCAGTGAGGATTACCTGTACATGCACTCTCATCAGTAGGTCTGAAACACACAAGGTTGCCATTAACAGCACCAGTATTTGGCCATCCTTCATTCACAAGAAACTTCACAGCTGCCAAGTCAGAAAACGAGGCCTGGTTGTACTACAATGCCAATAATCCTGGCACAGCATTATCCTGTAGACAGGAAGACTGCCAACTGTCCCCAGCAGACTCAGATAGCAGATGGGAAAAAATCTTACCCTGAAAGATTCAGACAAAGTTATGATTTGTGTACACCAATTAATAAGTGTTAGCAATTCCCAACCTCGCTTTATCTAATTATAAGGATTTTGAAGATAATAGAACAAAATGTAGATTTCTGTAATCCATACTGTTCATCTCATTAGCACTTAATCTGTTCTCGATCCTCTGATTTAATTGCAAATGTTTGGTTCAGTGAAACTAATATCTTTCTTGGCGTCGCTGCTCTGTTAAAATCAACACAACTTGGGGGAAAGGTATAGATTACCAATAAAGGTTTATCCTTTTTGTAATTACTCTAAAGCTCCGCACAATCAAACAAGAGGCGCTATTATGCTAACTAAATGAGATGATAAAGGATCCCGAAAAGCTGCGTATCATGATGAACCAATTCCAGGGGCTTTGTCTCTAGAGTCACCTGGCTAGCTTTCAAAGGGGGAACTTTCGAGCCACGAGCAGCTTGCTTATTTAATGTAAGACTGCAGAAATGTCAAGGCAGAGGCATCAGCAACTGCCGTCTGAGGTTGCATCTCTGCAGCCTAAACGGCTTGCACGTAGCTTCGCAGCTGTGGATGCTAATATCTCCCTTTGGGGACTCGCTTATAAATCAGCTAAGCAAAAATTGATCATCCTACATGCTGAAGCTCGTATTTTTAATTGCTGTTCATGGCATTAGTAAATCTTGTAAGGCTTTTTGGACGTACGGGATTGCTCATAATTTGCACGTTGCTGGTCCAAACAAGCAAAATCACTGAATTAATTCAGCCATCCCAATAATCTATAGTAAAAAAAAAAAAAAAAAAAAAACCAAAAACCCTTATATTGCTCAGTAATTCTGAAAACAAGAAGTTGCTCCCATGGCAAAATTCATGGTCTCTGGGATTCTTTCTGCAACCCTTTAACTGGCCAATTGTGATAACATAATCTAGGGAACATGGATGCAATATGTACATCATCATCAGTCACATCAGCAAAGCCAAAGATACAGGTAGTCCTGATTTACGACCACAGTTGAGCCCCAAATTTATGCTGCTAAGTGACAGAGTTGTTAAATGAATTTTACCCCATTTTATGACCTTTCTTGCCACAGTTGTTAAGTGAATCACTCCAGTTAATAAATTAGTAACTTGGTTGTTAAGTGAATCTGGCTTCCCCATTGACTTTGCTTGTCAGAAAGTTGCAAAAAGTGATCATATGACCTTAGGATACAGCAACGATCATAAGTAACCAAGCATCTGAATTTTGATCACACGCTCATGGGGAGACTTCAAAAGTCGTAACTGTGAAAAACAGTCATAAGTCACTTTTCAGTGCCATTGTAATTTTGAACAGTCACTAAATGAACTGTTGTAAGTCAAGGATTATCTGCATTTGGTTTTTATGCCCCTGGAGTTTTTTGATAGGGAGGGTTTGCTTTGTTTGGGATTCATACCAGTGGTGAAATTCACCACCACTGAAATTACGAACTGTTCAAAATTTCCACTACAAGTTCACCAAAACCTGTCAGAACCTGGTGGATTTCACCCCTTATTCATACTCAAAATTTACATGATCATTTTATTATATGTATTTCCTCAAAATGATGGCATATTTATACTTAAACTTTACATTATCATTTTTTTGTATGTTTTGCCTCAAAAGCGTGAAAACCAGGGATGAAATTCAGCAGGTGCTGACAGGTTCTGGAGAACTGGTAGCGGAAATTTTGAGTAGTCTGGAGAATCGACAAATACCACCTCTGGCTGGCTTCAGAGTGGGGTGGGAATGGAGATTTTGCAATATCCTTCCCCCAGGAGTGGGGAGAGAATGGGGATTTTGCAGTATCCTTCCCCTGCCACACCCACCAAGCCACACCCACCACCAAGACACACCAAGCCCACAAAGCCACGCCCATAGAACCAGTGGTAAAAAAAAATTGAATTTCACCACTGGAGAGGGCTTTAAGGGTGTCAGTAAAGGATTGGCATTCAAGTGTGATTTTTCCACCATATGGAAAGTACCCCTTTCAAACTGTTTCATGAAACAAGGTGGCCTTTCTGATTTTAAAGATATAGGCCATAGCTTATACCTTCTCTCAACTGAATGAGGCTTCAGAGTGGTCCAAAGATCTTCAACAAGCAAATTGTTTCACTTTGTCACTTCACTGAGGTACCTCACAGCTACCTCACACACCCATAGATTATAATAAAAAATATCATTTCCTAGGTAAGCGTGGATGATGCTGTCATTGTAGAACAATATTTTATAAATGATTCTCCCTAATATATTAATATTAGAAACAGGGCTCTGACATCCTTAGAAAAAAAATAATCACAGGGATTTCAACATTCAGCTTTATAAAGCAGCTGAACAAAGGCAAAATAATCTAAATAACATTGGAATATTTTTAAAGTGTTAGAAATGGGAAAACATTTCAACACTGAGTAAAATGAACATCAGGTAAAAGGTTTCAGCTCAGCTGTTCTGCATAGTCCAGTTGCCCATATCAATATGAATTGCAGGCTTATCAAATGTAAATTAATCTACTTGCTAAAGCTTTGCAGGGGGAAAGTGAAATATTTTGAAAATTCCATCTCAAAGCAAGACAGGTATTTTAGAGAGCTGCTTTATAGAATTGTCCCTTTGTGCTATTAAATTGTTCTATAAAAGAAAAGGGTGTCATTGTAGTTGGTGGTGAAATGTATTTGAAGCTAGCAAATACAGATCAGGTTTTCACAGCCCAGAAAGAAGTGAGAAGGAACACCACAAATAAAAAATAAAACCTTTTAGCTCACAACAAAGCAGGGGAAAATATGAATTCCAATATTTTCAAGTTAACAATATTATTGAACGTGTTAACACTCTGAGATAACAGCCTGAAAGCAATATGAAAACAAATCACATTGGGTTATCAAAAGACAAAGTGTAAAAGTATAGTTCTAAAATATCACTCCAGGATCAAAAAAAAAAAAAAAGCTTGGATAGAAAGTCAGTAGGACAAGCATCTTGAATTGCACCTGGAGCTCATCAAAAACAATGCAGTTCCAGCAGCAAAGATGTTTCGTGAGATATCAAAGCATATCTCCAACATTTCACATGCTGCATTTTGGACTAGCTGTAGCTTCCAGGAGATCTAAGATATCCTCATGTAAAGTCCCTTGTAATCAGAGCTGGGTTGCTACCAGTTCGCCCCAGATCGGGTGAACCCTTAGCGGCGGTGGCGGGAGGCTCTGCCCACCTGCCCGGATGTCTTTGTGCATGACTAGAAGCATCGCACGCTCACAAGCAAACCAGTAGCAACGGGATTTGGATTGTAAGAAGGAACATGCTCTCTCCAGAAATAAGAACAATTAACATGCACTGGACAGATCTGGATGAAGGCCTTCCTGGCTACAACTACCACCTGCTGTTCTTCAAGACCAAGAAAACTCCCAAATTGCATACTAGTTCTGTCAGGGAGAATTACTGATAGAAAAATCCATAATACTGGAAGAACAGGAATATATAGCCTCCCAATCTTGTCAGTGTTGAACTTAAGCTTGTTCCTACACATTCAAACTCCAATAGTGTCTAGGCACTGGAGTTATAATATCAGTTGATAGCTCAGGGTCAAGTTATACATCAATATCATCAATATATTGTGGATATACTGTATTGTGGATACCTGACTGATCTAATCACTAACCATACCCAGCAACAGATTTTAAACTGGAAGGCAAGCTCCTTAGCCCTATAGCATATCACACTAATCAGGGACTTTGATCCTAACCCATTTCTTCTGTTAATACTCACTGGAGCCAGCCACAGAGAAGTGAGAAGAACCATAACACAGATCCCACCCCACTTGCATTCCCTATAGTCAGCCCAGAGGATGTCATGATTGATGGTATCAAAAGACACTGAGATATCAAGGAGAACCATAATTGCCCTACCCCAGTCCCAGCTTCATCAGAAGTCATCAACGAATGTAGCTAGCCTTCCCAAGTAAACAAGATAGAAAACATGACTAGATGTGCTAATTCCATTATACTGTGAGTGTCAGGCCTGGCTCAAAAATGACATAGAACAATCCAGTCAAAGTTCAGCTTTTTATCTGCTTATACCACATAAATAGAATCTTGCCACATTAAATCTATACTACTCTATCCCTAATGGATATATCCTGGAAAATTCCTAGGAGTGGCTAGCCTAAATCTCTTCCTATGTCTCCAATCCAGCTTCAGGCTGTGTTGTCTTTTGTTTCATCCCCCTGCTTGGAATGTGCTTCCTCCTTCCTGGAAAACCATTTTGTCAGGGTAGTGATTTAAGAGCTGACCAGCTGCTACAATGATACAATGATGCACTGATGTAATGATGGGAATAAGTCAGCAAGAGTTTTTGATTGTTATCCCTTTAAGAGCCTGTATAAGAAAAGGTCCTGTTAGGGCATCTCTCTCTCGCCGTGTGTTCTTCCCTGCTGTAATTTACTGATTGTTTGATTTCTGCCTATAGCATGTGTATCAGGGGTGAAATACTCCCGGATTGGACTGGATCCCCCGGTCTGGTAGTGATCTTGGCCATTGATTCAGCGATCCGGTAGCGATGGTGGAGTGAAGCTCCGTCCACCTGCCCACGTGTCATTACTTCCTGGTTTTTACCTTCTGCGTATGCGCAGAAGGTCTGTGCGTGCATGTGACGTGCGCGTGAGTGCTTCCGAACCAGTAAGAAAGGTAAGTAGATTTCGCCCCTGACGTGAATGTATAGTATATATTCTTTTATAGATAAAATGACTATTTCTTACAGACCTCTGTTTGCTGTTATCGCTCCTGGGTTATCTTCACTATAGTCCAACACACCACCTCCCCATTCATAAACAAAATCCATTACAGTAAGGCTAAGTCAACAGAATTTTGCAGAAATCTGAAAATACAAATCTGCCACCATCACATTTAACAATCTGATATATTATGGTGGATGCTTTTTAAGTTTTTTTCTTTGCATGCTATATAGTGTGGGCCCCTCCCCTTCTTATCTGATCATTCTCTAGGCAGCATCTCTTCCCTCTAGGTGCCTCTACACCATTCCCACAAATCATTACAATAGAGAGAGAATAGAGTACACATTATATTTTTGGTGGTTTTCTTCTCGGTCTGAAAATTTATAGCAGACAGGATTTGATTACAACCGTTTTGGCCCAATTTAACTCACACTCTCTTTTCAACTGAAGATTAGAGAATTATATACAAATATGTTTCACATCCTTTACATCCCTCAAAGGTTGTGTTTTTGAAGAGTGTTGCTTATCACAGGAAAGAAGCCAGTTACAAGTGATTCACAATTAGCATTTTTACTGTAGATTAAACCAATGGAAAACACCCAGTTGATCTGAAAAAAAAAATGGATGCAAGGAAGGAAGGAACCATTGCTTCCTTTTAAATGAGTACTTTTAAATGAGATAATTGGTGCAAATATGCTTGGATCTGAAGCACTGCTTTTGAAAAAAAATTAATGACATTGATAATGTGTTTTTTTATTTTAAAATTGCAGTTTGTAGATGTAATTGTATAGTTTGAATTTTAATGATGCAACATTTCATTTTTATATGTAATTATTTATTTATTTATTTTTATATTTATATTATCATAAATATAATCAATCACTCTATCTATCTATTTTCTGCATATCTGATTAATCTGATTCTCTTTCATCGTGCAAACCTTCCTCAAGCTTAAAAATGATTCTGATAATCAGTTCTGTAGAGAATTCATTTTTTATTCCCTTAAACATTCTTTTTTAAATGAAACTCCCTGGAAGTAGTTGACCATTTTGATTTTTTTTTCTGCAGGGAATGCAATGTGTCTTAAGTATTTTTTTTCCTTATTAACATGCCAACAGTGGGTCAGGTCTAGTAAAGTAGAAGCTTCCCTCTGTAGCCACAAAGAAATATAACCAGAAAGACAATACAGGTCTCTTTCACCAAGAGACAATAACCATTTTATTGCTATCAGAAGAGAATTGCAAACTTAAAATATTTGCTAGTAGTGTAAACAAAAGAAGCCTAATTTCCATGGTAGGATTAGTAAAGGGATAAAATAGCTCTTGCTCAATGAATGTAATCATTGAGCAAGACAGCCACTGATGCCCCATTATTAGCTGCAGGGGAGCCCTCTTTACCAATAAGAGAAGGAAATCCTGCCCTTCTATCCCTAAACTGATCTCTCATTCACAGGAGAGAAGTTGGAGATTTTATGGAAACACAAAAAAACCCCGAAGCTTCCAGCCAATCTCTTTCAGGTCTGATTTGCTCACTTTGACATCAGCTAATGTTATTTATGACTAGACTGCTTACTTCACATGTAGAATAGAATAGAATAGAATAGAATAGAATAGAATAGAATAGAATAGAATAGAATAGAATAGAATAGAATAGAATAGAATAGAATAGAATAGAATAGAATAGAATAGAATAGAATAGAATAG
>WNWU01000004.1:51365121-51395645 GCA_012654045.1 Ptyas mucosa
AGAATAGAATAGAATAGAATAGAATAGAATAGAATAGAATAGAATAGGTTGGAAGAGTCCTTGGAGGTCTTCTAGTCCAACCCACTGCTTAGGCAGGAAACCCTATACCATTTCAGACAAATCTCACCAATCTCTTCTTAAAAACTTCCAGTGTTGAAACACCCACAACTTCTGGAAGCAAGTTGTTCCACTGATTAATTGTTCTAACTGTCAGAAATTTGTCCTTAGTTTAGGTTGTTTCTCGACTTGATTAGTTTCCATCCATTGCTTCTTGTTATACCCTCAGGTGCTTTGGAGAATAGTTTGACTCCCTCTTCTTTGTGGCATTGATTTTACACACACCTAGTCAGCATGTTTTTTATTTTAAACAAAATTCATATCAGATAAGTATATCCATATCAAAAAAATTAGCCATAAGCCATTTATATTTTCTAAATAAACAGATCATTATATTCACAACATGTACACTTTTGCCATCTGCCCTTTCCTAGCTCAGTGGTTCTTAAAACTGAGTCAATATCCATTTTCCTGGTGTCGAATAAAGTCATTATCCACCCCCCCTTTAAAAAAATACTCTCAAGTCTCTCAGCAGGGGCAGGTCCAACCCAGATCCTCAACTCACAAGCATGCAATTAGATATTATTGCATTACCCTCAGGATATGCCCCAATAATCCCTTGGGAGTAATTGCCTTCAGTCTAAGAACCACTGTTCCAGATGATGATTCATTCCACCATAAGCCTTAAAAATTATGGAAGAAATTAAAATTTGCTCTTCAGATCAGCAGAAGATTTATCTAATCCAGCATTGTGGTCTACAAGATACAAGCTGGAAGATGAGGGCAGCAACTCACAGTTAAGTCCTGTTGTCTTTAGTTGTTGGAAGTAATATATATCCCATTTATCACACTCCTTTCATATTTGTCTTTTAATTTTCCCAACATGTTTGTAAACAAACACTATTTTCAATTTTCAATTAAAAAATTATTAATCTCACGTCACAGATGGGATACCATCTGAACTGGGGTACAAGAGAGTATACTAGCGACTATTAGCTGATTTTCTGGCTGCAACTAGAGACTATCTACCTTTTCTTTGGCTATATCTGGATAGCAACACACATATTAAACCACTGTCTGATACCTTTAAGCAGGCTTGAGAACTCTGGGGATATTACAAAATATTTGGCTGTTTTCTTCGTATTGATGTTGTTTTAAATATATGAAATATATACCTTAAAAACCTAAGATATTCTATAGTATTCAAATATCTGTTTGGAAGATCAAGTTCATAAGATTTGATAGTTCATTTGTTTGTACTTAGAGGTCCCAACATTTGGAAAGATGTTTATATGAAACTTTGGGAAGTCCTGGTTTTGATAGACATAGATGTCTGTCAAACAGGAAATGCAAATAGACCTGCCACCCAACTTAAAAGAGAATTGTTTTGTTTGCAACAGAAGTGTGAGGAAGGATCTATGAGAATTCCTTCCATGTGAGAAATAGATTTCATGACAACGATAGCTCATGCAGAAGATCGCATTTTCAATTTAAAAGGAATAGGCAATCAGTGTTTTGAAAGATCTGCCTGAGTCTCTGGAGAATCACTAAAGATCTCCATTGGCTAGCTGGAGAGAAGGTCTGATCTAATATTATAAAGCAGCTATACAGGTAACCGACCTCTCCTGCTAATGATCAATCATTAGCCTGCTTAGCATAATAAGCAAATTGCAAAGTAGGTATTTATAAAATAATCTCTTTGAGTGGACTGTATCAGAAAATATTTTGTCTAAAAAGTAAACGATTTTTAGAGCTGGATGCTCAACATTAGATTATGTCCCTATTTTGCAATTGTGATACAAAAAGAATCCTTCTAGGCCAGGATCTGTACTATATATGGCTTTTATCAATTTCAGGTTCTAGACAGAAAATACAGTGTATGCTTAAGAACTTTAGTGTATCTGCTTCAACTTATAAGTGGTACTTTGGTACTCATCGTTAAATGGAAAGGAGCAATGAGTACCGAAAATGATGAGTACCAAACAAATTTTTCCCATAAGGAATAATGTAGTGAGTCACAAGGCAGCCAACACCAACAAGTTCTGGTTTGTGTGTTGAGTACCAAATGAACAATGAGTATCAGGACAAAATTTTCACATCAAAATGTGTTAAGTACCAAATTTGATGAGTTTCAAAGCAGTTGAATACCAAGGTACCACTATACTTAAATTTTATAAGAACTCTTGTTTCAAACCTGGGTGCAATTACACTAAGGAAATTTTTATCAGCAGGGGAGTTAGGTAGGTGTATAACTTAGCACCCCTACCATTTAATCTGAACATCAGTCTCTTTGTGATGAAGATGAATCATTTAGATCAGTGTTTCTCAACCTTGGCAACTTTAGTATAGGTGGTCTTCAACTCCCAGAATTCCATAATCTTCAGGTATCAAGCCCTGGAGAAAGACATATTGTGATCGAAGGGCTGAAATTGGTATGTTAGACACATGCTTTTGTACATTTGAGCTTTTTGTATAATTTTGATACTGCTTTTACTTTGTTTTATAAGTGGATTTATGTATTATTTTCAATCTATTTTTGCTTAGTGATGTTTATTTCAGAAGCATTTATAAGGAATGTAATCAAGGAAAAGGCAGAAAAAATAATATATTGGAAGGTATAGTGCGCAAAAATGATAAAGTTCAAAAAACTGAAATCATAAACATCAGTGAAGTGAAGAATCTAGGAAAGAGCAGAAAGCTACAGTGAGGGGCAGATGATGCCCCAATGGTATGGAAAAGTTCCCTGTATGACAAAACACATCACCAATATCAGCACCTAACAAAGATCTTATTGGTGGTATAACATACCGTATTTTTTGGCGTATAAGACTACTTTTTAACACAGGAAAATCCTCTCAAAAGTCGGGGGTCATCTTATACGCCAGGTATAAGACTGCCGACGCTCCGACTTCCCCAGCTGACCCCCAGTGATGGTGAGCCCCAGCTGTCTGGGGAAGTTGGAGCATCAGTAATATCCACCTGGATGCCTGGGACAGTGGGGGAAGCTCCGCGCAGCAACCAGCTGGGTCCAGCGTTCAGCGGCATGCAGCCTTGACGAGATCGGCACAGCTTCCCGAATCTGAGTTGCCGGCGCTGACCGATGATGCTACGGGAGTGCCGACAACATTGAGGGGTAGTTTTATACGGCGAGTATAGCCCAAACCCTATATTTTAATAGGAAAAGTAGGGGGTCGTCTTATACACCCAGTCGTCTTATACGCCGGAAAATACGGTATGTGAAACCTTGGTGAAATTCTGTGAAGGCACCACCATCCCTGTTCTTTTGCTACTCATTTCTGAGACAGATTCTGACAATATATGATGAGGAAGAACATTAGAATTCTATCCTATTGACAGATCTAAACCTATTACTCTGGCTAATTTGCTCATAAAGCAAAACTAAAACTTCTTCCAAATAACCTGTTTACAAATTGTCTTTTTATCATTCAGGTGGCCTATGTTGAAATATTGTCATGATTAGGCTGGAGAAATAATTTAGCTTGGATAACTATTGTTTTATCACCCAAGTATAATGAAAAATATATACAGGTTAATATATGTTTTTCACTTTACTGATTTTATGAACTGAGTTAATTTATGAACTTCTTCATGTTTCCCATTATACCTGCCAATATATAATGACCGAGGGCCATTATACAATAGTCTTATATAAGTACCATGTGCTTTGACCCAATCAACATTTTATTTCATATATTTAGGCAGAATTTGCTGGGTCACAATACTAGTTGGGCTCAAACAAATATTGCTTTTAAAAATTTAATGGACCTAATTTATAGCACAAGGCAGGCGCTGACTTGATCTCATAGCAACAAATTTTTATGTTTCCATTTCAGCAGTATTGCCTAACACAATAATACCAGGCCTGCAAATCTTAAATATAAGTTAAGCTAACATGATCCATTGCCTTATAAAGCAAGAGCACCCTGTGGAGTCATACTAAATATGCCAAGTGATTTTTCAAAATTTAATCATCCTAAATGTCAGATAAAGGTACTATTGCTGTCATTCTTTAAAACCAAGATGTGTGTGTGTGGGGGGGGAGATTCACGACCTGCCTACAGGTTATTTAGCAGGATTGTTCCAAAGTAGCTATCAAAAATATAGGACGGCCTCTGTTTTCATTATGAAATTAGCATTGTGTGAAATTCAGAAAGGGTTTATAAAAAAAGCCTTATCATTCTCCTTTGATATTCATGGTTACATTTTTTTTTAACATTGAATAGGACATTTTTCCCTTTGACAAGTGATAACCAATGAGCCAGGGATCATGGCATAAACATGAAGTTATTGTGATGTTATACAATAATCTAATTAGCTAGATCAGGAGCAGACAATATTAGTGTGGCCCAAGGCCTACCCTTATTCAATCAGCCTCCAAAGATCACAATCATTTTGGCAATGAAATGATGTTGCATCCAAATGATTCAGGGCCATTTTTTTTTACCCTTTAGAAAACATTTTTAGGGGGATGGATTTTCTAAAATAAATCATAAGGAGACCTAAAAAATCTACTTTGCTTACTGTTTTAGCACACAGACACAACACTGTGGCACTCAGTTGACTGCTGGAGGAAGGAAGTGTAGAAAGTAAACACAGTCAAGAATATATTTTATTTTGGATCTAAGGTAGGTTGCAAACAGTACCTTACCTTGTCTTATCCAAAACTATTTGAGAATCTTTTTGTGTGTCCTTTTTTTTTCCTTTTAAATAACTAAGAAATATTTATTGCCATTTAGATACAGTGCTACTATTTCACTTGAAGAAAGATGAAACAATGACACCGTACCAAGTGAAGATCAGTGAGGGTGGGAAATAGGAAATATGGTACATAGCAATAGCACTTAGACTTATATACCACTTCACAGTCCTTTACAGCGCTCTCTAAGTGGTTTAAATATTGCCCCCAACAATCTGGGTCATCATTTTACCGACTTCAGACGGATGGAAGGCTGAGTTCCATATAGTTGTTTTATGATCAAATTACTACATCATTCGCATTAGGCCCACAGGTGGGATTCACATAATTTAACAACCGGTTCATCCCAGCACCGAAAATGTGATCATGCACTTGTGCATGCTCGCTTCGCTCACTCGCATGCCTTCCACACATGCATGCAACCTTCTGCGCATGTGCTTTGCTCATGCGCACACTTGCACCTATTCATGCGGCTTAAAAACTCAGCTAAATAGGATGCCATAGCGCCGGGGTGGGTGGGCAAGCCCCCCCGTAAATCACAACTACCGGTTTTCCCGAACCGGCTGAATCCCACCTCTAATTAGGCCTGTAATTATTCATATTCATCCATTTCTAGAATTAATATAGTAAAATCACTAGCTGGAGATTATTCGCATGAACATCTGGATAAGTGCACCTGCATGTATCTTGAATTGATGTTGCTTAAGAGAAGACCTAAACATTAGGAAAAACTGTACTCTTCCATTAACGATTTCCAGAGTGTGAGCTCAAAATTGTTAGAGTAAGATTTTTTTGCGACTAGGAGTAAAAGGTTAAGCAACGTTCTGGAAACGTTGCCCTCCAGATAGAAGATTTTGTCTGTGCTGTTAAGCAATTCCTGTCAGACTAAAGGAATGGACATTTGCTTACATTTATTATTGATCATAATGTCTACAAAGTACTGAGAACCAGCACAACCAATATGTTTTTCTTTTAATTGCACAAAAATATTTAATGGATTATGGATAAGAAACAGAGCAGAGAAGGTGGAAATAAAGTCCAACACTTGAAATACATTGTATGATGTTAGGGAGCCTATAAATGGTAATAATCTCTTTAGTTCAAATATATATATGGTGTGGAACAGAGGTGGATTTCAGCAGGTTCTGACCAGTTTTGGAGAACCGGTAGTGGAAATTTTGAGTAGTTCAGAGAACCAGCACTAAAAATTCTGACTGGCCCCGCCCCCATCTTTTCTCTGCCTCCCAAGTCCCAGCTGATCAGGAAGAAATGAGGATGTTGCAGTAACCTTCCCCTGTCATGCCCATCAAGCCATGCCCACCAAGCCATGCCATGCCACACCCATCAAGCCACACCCACAGAACCAGTAGTAAAAAAATTTGAAACCCATCACTGGTGTGGAAGGTACTGAAATTTTCCACCACTGGCTATTTTAGTTTCTAATATTTTAAATAATTCACCCAACTTTTTTTTCAAATTGTGTAACATTTTGAGAGACAATCATTCTACATTAGGGCCTAAAAGATTGTCTTTCACATCCTGACTTGAGGTCAAAGATTGGCTGACAACCAATGTATTTGTCACCCATCAGAATGGTAAGCTGAAAATGGCTATTATATATAGCTTAGTATAAAGCCATATATTAAAATGGCAAATATACTGCTCCTATATACTGCAAATTAATGCTCTAGTTTATTTTGTAAGGTTAATGCTTAGAGTGGCAACAGTAAACAGAAACAAAGTGGCTTGAGTGGATTTGTGTATTTAGTGATGTCTTTACAATATGTACCCTATTCCTCTTTGTGTGTACTATTTTACTTGATAGCAAGAATCTTTTGTTGTTGGTTCTGGCTCCATAAAACCATTTACAGTTGATTTTGGCAATGTGAAATCTCCCAAAGATAAACTTCAACACTATAGAAATACAAACAATTAGTGTTTGTTGATGATTTCATTTTTCACAGCTTTGCTTCAAGTTTTAGCAGACCTCCGAGCACCATATTTCTCTTTCCACCTACACTATCAAAGCAGCAACTCATACCACACTTGTTTCCCTCAGTTCAACATTACATGAAGCACAAAGGCACAAAAAATTAGACCGTGCGGGGGAAAAAAAATCCCATCAGGCTGAGAGATAACTTATTTCAGCCATTTCATCAAGAGCCTTCACATGGCCAAGTGGCAGGCTGGCTTATGAGTCAACCAAGGGATTTAGATTCCATAGCCTTCTGGCTTTATCACTTACAACTTAATTACCCAGCTTAAGTTTATAATACCAGGAAGAAGATTCACCTGGGATCATTCCTGACAGAATTGTTATGAGTGCTTCATAGAACCAGTCTATTTTAAGCAGCGACAAATTTTTTATCTTGCCAATGCAGGCTGATATATAGGACACAAACCACCACACCAAATGCACTGTGTCAAATACATACTTGCAAACAATGGGATATTGTAGCGTTTACAGGAAAGAGCCCCAGTGGGATAAAACCCATCAGATAATACTTGGAAGATACTGTGTCAAACAATACAGTTCATCCTCAAGTTAATACTATTAATTTTCATTGAAATATGTTTGATCCCACGGTTTCTCCATAATCTTCGATCCCTCAAAGGGACTTCACACAGGGGTGGGATGTTGGGTGTTCACAGGGGTTTGAGAGAACCTCTAGCTAAGATTCTGTGTAATTCAGAGAACCCCCAAATCCCATTCCTGGATGGCCCTACCCCACTCCTCCCACCCCACCCTCTCAGGAGTCCCCATGCGGCCCGTATTGGATGCAGGTAATTGAAGGATGCATGCGGAGGCTCAGGGAGGGTAAAAAACGGGCCTACCGGAAGTTTGAGAAAGGCCTCCAGAGCCTGGGGACGCCATTTTTGCTCTCCCAGAGGCTCGAGGAAGGGCCTCCAGAGCCTGGGGCGGGCAAAAATGCCTCCCCCCACTATGTGCAGGAGGCCAACTAGGCCATGTTCACCATGGCCATGCCCACCCAGAAACCGGGCAGAGACCCCCTTGCTAAAATTTCTGAAGCCCACCCCAGACTTCCCACCACCATTGCTTCCACTTCCCAAACCCTCAAAGGCAGAGACTAATTTCTTTGAAACTTCTGTCTTCAGAACACTTAAAACAAAGACTCAGCGCCCAGGTCTGAGCTGCTGAAGTTCCTACGTTAACAAAATTCTCACTCTGTGCAGAAGGAAGTGCTTTAATCCCTTCACTGACTAAAAGAAAAGAAAATGAATTGAACAATATAAAATATTAATTATTTCATGTACCATTAATTAGATAACTATATTTATAAAATAATAATGAATATGTAATATGACCTATTATTACAAATCAAGTCTGACAAGAAGGGGACATTTGAAAAGAATGCACCATTTCTGTAAAGAACAACATCCAGAATCAAAAAGAACAGAACAGAGGCAGGCAGGTCAATGCCAATGTATAATACGAAATAAAGTACTCACAGAAGCAGAAAACTGGGAAAAAAAACAGTAGATATACAACTGGAGTAGTGGACTGGAGCCAAGTAGAACTAAAAGTCATGCATAGGCAGATGTTATTGTTTGATAGGGTTAAATGCGTTGTCACAGGATGTAAACCACTCTGAATAAAACTGCTTTTTGCAATTGATTGATGGTGATTTTATCAGCACTAATGAGGTTTGACTGGTGCGCCAGATGTTTTGGGATTGCACTCAAGGTGCCTATTGCTATTGATACTATGTTTGCTTTCTTTTGCCACAGTTGTTGTTTTTATTTGCAGGTCTTTATATTTTGCGACTTTTGCCAATTCTTTCTCTTCTGTTCTGCTGTCTTCAGGCACTGCTACATCTGCTATCCAGCTTGTCTCCTTTGCAGAAGATCCCATGGCATGAGAAGCAATAGATGCCTGAGTTTTGGAGAGCAAGATGTGGGGACAGAAATCATGGATTCCTATGGAGGAACATATTGAGTTGTTGCATGCAAATCCTTCAAGTGGCAACAATTAGTTCAACTTCTTGTTGATAAGAGACATAACATTTCACATCCTATTCCAAGTAATTAGTCAATTTTCATTGTATATCAGTTAGAAGCCACATGATTCAGGCATGACTTACCTAAATGTTTAATAGGTGGAATATAGTGTTCCAAAACTTGAATTAGAAAATGAAAGTTGTGACCCAAGATGACAGGACTAAGCTCTTACATCTAATACAGGTAGTCCTCAGCTTACAACAGTGACCATTTGAAGTTACAGCAGCACTGAAAAAAGTAAATTATGACCATTTTTTCATATTTATGTCCACTGTAGCATCCCCATGGCCATCTGATTTACATTCAGATGCTCGACAACTGACTCACATTTATGACGGTTGCAGTGTCGGGGGGGGGGCATGTGATCACCTTTTGTGACCTTCTGACAAGGAAACTCAATGGGGAAGCAAGGTTCATTTAACAACCATGTTACTAATTTAACAACTGCAGTGATTCACCTAACAACTGTGGCAAAAAAAAGTCAAAAAATGGGGTGGAACTCACTTAATAAATTTTTCACTTAGCAACATAAATTTTGGGCTCAACTGTGGTCATAAATTGAGGACTACCTGTAATGTAATCTAGAAAAAAACTGCACAGTGTCCTGATCAAATGAAACACACTTGTAAGAAATAAAGTGCACCATTTTAGTAAACAAATCAAATACCACAAAAAGAAGGTCTACACTCTTCAGAAAAACAAGATTATTTCTTTCAGGATTGTGGAAAGGAAGGATGAGGATATTCAATTTTATGGGATAGCTCACCTGGTAGTTTGTTTGTGAACCAAGAACAGAATGATATAAAAAAGGAAATTGGAGGAAAATAGTGCCCACCTGAGCCTGACCAATGGGGAATAAGGGACTGTGCTTTCTAGAAGGATTCCAAATTCTTGTGATCTGTGCATACTTTTTTGGATGGGTTGTTCCATCATCATCATCATCATCATCATTATTATTATTATTATTATTATTATTATTATTATTATTATTATTATTATTATGCTGGAACACCACTTTTGTCATAAGCAACTCTATTGAAAATGGCTTAGTTCCATTCAACTGGAATGAACAATCTGGAATTAATTGTACATGAATTGTGCAGGGGGGCAGAGGTCGACCTCGAGGCTCCTTGTTTGCGGGGTGCCGCAAGGGTCGGTCCTCTCGCCGCTCCTGTTCAACATTTATGTGAAGCCACTGGGTGAGATCATCCGTGGTTTTGGGGTGCGATGTCATCTGTACGCTGATGATACTCAGCTGTACATTTCCACCCCAGACCACCCCAATGATGCCCTTGAAGTGATGTCCCAGTGTCTGGAGGCCGTGCGGGTCTGGATGGGGAGGAACAGGCTTCGACTCAACCCTTCCAAGACTGAGTGGCTGTGGATACCGGCGTCCCGATATAGCCAGCTGGTGCCATCGTTGGCTATTGGGGGCGAGTTATTGGCCCCTACAGAGGGAGTTCGCAACTTGGGCGTCCTCCTGGACACACGGCTGTCTTTAGAAGAGCACATGACGGCCGTGGCCAGAAGGGCTTTTTATCAGGTTTGCCTGATACGCCAGTTGCGCCCCTTTCTGGATCAGGACTCCTTATGCACGGTCACTCATGCCCTTGTTACATCTCGCCTGGACTACTGCAATGCTCTCTACATGGGGCTCCCCTTGAGGAGCACCCGGAGGCTCCAACTGGTTCAGAATGTGGCCGCGCGGGTGATTATGGGAGCGACGGGGCGCTCTCATGTAATGCCTCTCCTGCGTGAGCTGCATTGGCTCCCGTTGGTCTTCTGGGTGCGCTTTAAGGTATTGGTTCTCACCTTTAAAGCGCTCCATGGCTTAGGGCCAGGGTACTTACGAGACCGCCTGCTGCTACCAATAACCTCCCACCGGCCAATACGCTCTCACAGAGAGGGCCTCCTCAGGGTGCCATCAGTCAAGCAATGTCGGCTGGCGGCCCCCAGGGGGAGAGCCTTCTCTGTGGGGGCACCCACCCTATGGAATGAGCTACCTCCTGGAATAAGACTGATCCCGGACCTTCGTACCTTCCGCAAAGCCTTGAAGACTTACTTATTCCAGCAAGCCGGCCTAGCTTAAATGGTTTTAAATTGGGATTTTGAATTTTATAGATTTGGGGTTTTAAATTGGGAGGCCGATTGATTTAATATCTTTTAATTATCTTAATTTTTGTATTGTATGTATTTTAATCCTGGCTGTTCACCGCCCTGAGTCCCTTCTGGGAGAAGGGCGGGATACAAATTAAATGATGATGATGATGATGATGATGATGATTCCCCCCTCCCTCTAGTCTTTCAATACTTGGAGGAAAATGTCTCCTGGTGCTGTCTCTGTCTTGGAGGTATCCTTGAGAAAAGATGTCTGGATGTTTTATCAGCAGTTGCATATGGAAAGTACCATGTTTCAGACTATATGATGCACTTCTCCCCCCACCACCACCAAAAAGTGGGTGGAAATGTCTGCATGTCTTATAGACCGAATATGGCCCTGTTTTTGGCCTTCCGAAGCCCCCTCCCCCAGTCCTGTTTTCACAAAAAACAGGCCCATTTTTGGTGAAAACAGGATGCCTGAAGGGTTTGAGAGGCCTGCAGTGTGCTCCTGGGGGCTGGGGAGGGCAAAATTGCAATGTGTGTGGAGTTTGGGAGGCCAAAAACAGGTCCATTTTTGGCAGAAATGGGACATGCAGAGGGTTTGGGAGGCCTGCAGAGTGCTCCTTGCGACTGGGGAGGGCAAAAACCGGACACACAGAGGCCAAAAACTCTTTTTTTCTTGTTTTCCTCTTCAAAATCTAGGTGTGTTTTATACTCCAATGCATCCTATAGTCCTAAAATGTTGCTTCCTTTGAGTAGACCATTCGAATTTACAAAAAAAATAATAATAATCCAAATGGTCTAAAGAAATTGAGAAAGCAATCTTGTGTATTCCACATAATTAGAGATATACTATCTATAAACACTTGCAAAGTCCAAAAAACATCAGCCAGGAAAGTACAGATTTCATCTTTGCAGGATCCATCTGTATTTGTCTGCTACACCTGGCGGACAAATCTCTCTCTCTCTCTCTTTCTTATCCTGCACAGCCTTAACTGAAAGCAAATGCTCCCCAGTTCTGTAGGGTGAAATGTTAATCCACACCGTAAATGTGCACATCATTTATTTCTTTAAACACAAACTTAAATTTGTCTCACCGTTGTAAATACACCAAAGTGCTAAATTCAGATGATCTTCACTACATATTAATAAAGCAGTTGTGAATTCAGATTTTATTTGTATTTCTCACTTTGCTTTACTTTGGGTTATTTATTTATCTTATAAAAAGCTGAATGCAAAAATAAATGTTATTATTTTCTCATTTTCTTTCTTCCTTGCCTCAAGCATTCAGGTTGGCTGACATGCCTTTCGATTCCATTTGTAAACAATCATGGAAGTAGAACTGTAGGCTAAAAGAAAGCCTCCCTAAAGAAAACAAAAATTGGGACACTGGCATTCCAGATACACTGGATGCTCTCTAGATCCCTTAACCCATTCTCCCGTCCCTGAAATTTAATGGACAGCAAAGCTTAAATATGCTTGCCGTTCCATTATTATTTGCAGCTTCATAGATGTTCACCCATCTGAATTTCTTTCAATTTGTCACACCTATGTAATGCTATTCAAATCTTCCTGCCAGATCTGTATATTCATGTGGTATTTGTGTAGGATTCTGCTTTTTCAGATCACATGCATGCTTTAAATACCTCCAGCCACACCATCCTCTCCTTGAAATTATGGGCATATGGAAAATTTAACAACATGCTGGTTTCTCCTGTTTCTTAGAAACAGACTCTATAAAGGAACCTTATAAAAGAATGGAAGAAGAAGCAGTGATGAAATCTTACTTGGCATATTGTATACATTCTGGGTAAAGACCATATTGTATTTAAAGCACTTTTCATTGTATTGTGATAATGAAATACCATTGTCCTTTGTGTTTATTTTATTTTATTTTATTATTCATATTTCTATGCTGCCCACTCTCCAAGGACTCTGGGCGGCTTACACCAAAGACAGTATACTAAATAGCATATTGCCCCCAACAATCTGGGTCCTCATTTTGCCCACCTCGGAAGGATGGAAGGCTGAGTCAACCTTGAACCGGTGAGATTTGATCTGCTGATCTTCTGAACTAGCAGTCAGCTGAAGTAGCTGCAGTACTACACTCTAACCACTGCACCACCTCGGGTCTCTGAGGTTTGGCTTCATGCTGTTGTTCCAGAAGGCAAGTATGAATATATAAAAAGAAGGTGGCTCTGCATTTACCAGAGAAAGCCCAGAGGTCATTTTGTACATGAAACATTCTGACATGGGAGTATGCTGCAAACGTAAAGAGGAAAGGATTATTATAGTTCTAGTGGAATGTCCAGCCTAGTGATTGAGAGGCATACATGAAGTCCGTAAATAATGCGGTGAGCTTGGCATACAAAAATGTATTACAGGGTTTCATTATGTTCCTTGCTAGTGGAAATTGTTCCATTCACAGTCAATGGTAGCAAACCATGTTCACTGAAGCTCTATTCCCAAAATTATTGATCCCTAGGAATGATGATGACGGTGGTGGTAGTTGGTCACACAACCCACCAGATCTTGAGACTTGATTTAGCATATTTATCGACCTATGGAGTCCTTCCCAAGGACCTGGGATAGGACCTGATGTTTGATGGTATTAGAGGTATTGTCCCGGGATATACCGGTAGGCTGTTTCAAGTAAAGATGCCTTTTGCAATTGACTGATGGCGAATTTGTCAATGCCGATGGTGTTCAAGTGGTACTCCAGTTGTTTTGAGATTGCATTTAAGGCACCTTATTACTATTGGTACCACCTTTGCTTTCTTTTGCCACAATCGTTCTAGTTCTACTTTCAGATCTTTGCATTTTGTTATTTTCTCCAGTTCTTTCTTTTCTCTTCTGCTGAATCCATGATCCAAACGTCTTTGCCTTTCCTATTAGCAGTAGCTAAATCTGGGATGTTATGTGGCAAGTGCCTGTTTGAATTCTAAAGTCCCATAGTACTTTAGCTATTTCATTTTCTATTACTTTATCTATTTTATGGTCCAATTATTATATTATTATCACTATTTTTATTTCTGTAGAATAAATTGCTGCAATTTTTGCATCTGGGAGATATTAAACAGTTGTAATTATTGATTTCACTGGGATACCAGAATCTAATCTAGAATCTGATATAGGGTAACTCTTAAAATATTATTAATCAAATACATGTATTTGATTAATGTATCTATTCATATATTGTATCATTCAAAACAACACATCAAAATAATAAAATAAGATTTAATTAAAATATAATTCCCCTTTTATTTAATTCCCTCTGTTGTTTGTCATGAAGTGCTGAACATAAGGCACTGAACATAACATTCAGTGATCTACTGTATATTGTGTAGGTCTTTTTTAAAAACTGAACTTTCTTGAGAGTATTTTAAATGAAACCATTTGTAGAACTGTGCAAATGGTTGGGTATTTATGTGTATTTATTTATATGTAGATGGCTTTTTTCAAATAATTTTATTAAAAATTATATATGAAAAGAATAAAAGTGAATACAAACAGAAAAATATAAACAGAAAAATACAAGCAATATTTCATACAAGGGGGTATGAAAAAGAAAAAGGAAAGGAAAGAAAAAGAAAATGAAAATGAAAAACTTTTTTAAAAATTGCAGATAAAAGCAATTTTAATAGCTTATCACCATCTCTAGATAAAACATAATCTGTTTTCATCGAACAGCTCATTTCTTAGGTAAGGAAAACAAAATCAAAATAATATGTGAATCAACTTTTGTCAACTAAAATCCACTAAGGGCAACCAGATACAATTATTTTCTTCTTTTAGCCCTGATCAAACAAGCTACTCCTATAAATTTTTACTGATTTGTTTTAAAAAAATATTCTTTCACCTTTTCAAAAATAGTTCCAAAGGTAATTTGCTGCTCATCTGGGTTTCAAAGCAAAAATAAATTTTTAAAAATTCCAAAAAAGGGATTAAGATATAAGGCTCAGCCCAGCTCTCAAAGAAAACTAAGCAGTAGGAAGAAAGAAGTAAGTAGTACGTAGTAAAGTACTAAAGTAGCAAAGCAAAGCAAAGCAAAGCAAAGCAGAGCAAAGATAAAGAAAATAATGTCTGGTTTTCAAATTTAACCTTCATGTAAATCCTGATAGTTTCTATGGTTTGCTCATGAGGAGCAGCTGTCTAGAGTCACATGGATAATCTCGACAATCTCTCCTTTGTTCTGGAGAGGATTTGCTGACCCAGATCCAGCATCCAGCAGCAAGTTCCCACACAAAACTGTCTTGCTAGCTAGCAAAACCAGCAAGGTGCATCTGTCTCACCATGGCACTTACAGGAAGTGTGTAGACAGCTTTCTTAAATTGATTCTTGTCTATATAAGTTTTTGACAGAAGAATTATAAACAGTAACAGCCTCCATTGTTGCCTTTCCATGCTATAATGGGTTTTGGTAGAACACAGCATTTTGTTTCCATTCCAGTTCAAAGTAGACCTCAAAAAAAAAAATCAAATCAATGGTAGACCTCTATTTTAGCTGATTGGCTTTGGAGTAGTTTGTTGTGGTTCATCGACTGCCAGTGGAGATGGCAGTTGAATCAGATGAGTCAGAGATGGAGGGGGTGCCTGGGCTACCATCAGAGCCAGCAGAAGGCTCTGAGGAGCAGGAGGTCTCAGAGCCAGATGCAGAGCCGGGCCAATCTACTCACGCTCAGGCGGAGGGACAGCTGTTTTCAGGGCCTGAACTAAGCAAGGGGAAGGAACAGCTGGGCCCTGTCCCAGATGTGCATATGAACAGAGAAGTGCGGAAAGGAGAGCAATGCAGGACTGAGGGCCAGCTATCCAGGAAAAGAAGGAGATGTTAACAAGCCCCTCCCTGGCTGGGGTATAAGGAGGAGAGGTATGGGAGGTATGGTTGTTGGAGACATCCGTTCATGCTCCAGAAGAGCTCCCTCCGGTGGATTCCTTGCCAGGATTTCCTTGCCACTATCCAGGTTGGTCAGGACTTTCTATGTTGGGATTGATGTGCTAATTGAGGCTCCCTGTGGGAAACTCAGAGACTGCTATGGCTTGTGAATCACCTACCGATGTGTGACCTGGAGCTTTGTCAGTGAGTGCCGTGTATTCCTGCCTTTCTAAATAAAAAGGGGTTCCTTCTCATGAGTAGGCTGTTGAGTGGGGCTCGTGAAGGCTGGGTCAGAACACAGTTGTCACAGATGAGTAATTCTTTCCTATTGTTGGAGCAAGACCATACTTAAGACCAACTTTAAATTTCAAGTGACTTTCTTCTATGCATACTTGGTTATTGTTGCATTCTATGCCTACACATGTTAAATTTAAAGCTGTGCATAGATTACTCAGTTTTTTTGCTTATGAAGGAAAGAAACCAGATGTAAAACAATCATTACTTTCCAAGCCAATGTGAAGGATCAGCCATTATGTCTTACAGATATCTGTTAGTGTCTTCACTTGTCTAGTCAATAAGTGACAAGTGATTCTTTAATCTATTAATCCAGGAAGTTCTTAATGTATCAGATTTACACTAAGCAATCTTAGGGACTTTTGGCAATGCATTAATCTTCCATCTACACCATCCTTGTTTGCTATACAAGCAAAGATTCCGAGCAGTATTGTTATCTAGCCTGTGAAGCTGATATAACATTAAGCTCTGCACAAGAATGCCAGATTGGCAACTGAGATGAGTACATTTTGTCATGGAAATAAGCTTTTTGGAATACTTTGATTTTGTATTAAATGTCAGGGTGAATGTACTATGTCGTAATGGAGGCCCTTCTTCATATTTCTGCCCATGCACAACTATAATCAAACATTTGAAAAATGCACTAATGTTCTAAGTAACTAGGGATTTGCTCTGACTTCAAGAAAACTGTAATATCACTTTGGGAAAGCTTGAAGAGCAGGAAGTTGGAATGGGCACCCTAACTGGCATGACACCATCTTCAAATCATTCTATTTAGATTTGCTATAGTAACCACATAAATGTCATCACTTGGAATAATTAACAATTTGGTATGAGTGTGTTTGTGTGTGGAGCGAATTTAAAGGACAGTTTTTAAAAGAGAACTCATCTCCAAATTAAATCCATGGAAAATGGAATGGGATAGGAATGGCTTGTAGAAAGGAGAATATTTGTGTGAGTAATAGATACAAGACAGGACAGCACATCACATCATTCTTACCTCTCTGTAACCCTCTTTTTAACTATAGTCAATAAGATTCTAGTGTCTTTTGTGCTGAGTGAAAAATAAAGATAACTTCTACTCTTGATTTGGGATTGTTTGTTTCTTTGTTTTTTGTTTGTTTGTTTCATTGATTGATTGATTTATGTGGCTACCCATCTCAAATACATGACTATATGACTCTGAGTGGCTAACAAGATTAAAAACAAGATTTTAAAAAATCATATACAGACCTCCATAAAACATATGACAGCTGAGAAAATAATTGCAAAATTATCAATCCAGTCTTCAGGAAGTGTGTTGGCTCCAAGAGGTTAGAATGTTGGGCTAATGATCGGCAGGCTCATGTTTGAGACCCGTTGCTGCCATGGGGTGGGGTGAGTTCCCATCACGGGCTCCAGCTCCTGCTGACTCAACGATTAAAAAGTCATAGATTGTGAGTGGATAAATGGGTACCACGTTTATGGGAAACTTCACAGGGATGTGAAAGGAATCCTCAACTGGGCATCGCCTGGGCAACAGTGATGTCATCAGCAAATCCTTTCACCACAGAAGCTCTTCGGTGCTTCCAACATGCAAGTATTAGTATTAATCCAGTATCCAACACAGCTAGGAGATGGACTCCATCATGCACCTAGGGCTGCAGACATGAGCTCAGAACCAAATCTTCAAGGTGTTACAAGGGAAGGGTCCAGTCCACATGAATGATATTTTAGAGAAAGGGCACCATGACCTTGAATAAAAGCACCTGGGTCCTGCCAGCTTACAGTTTTTAGCAAGTAAGACGTGAACAATTCCTCGCTGGTCAAAGTGAATAGAACAGATAGATAGATTTGGACAGAGACAGTCCCATAAGTAACCCAAGCCATGATTGGGCAATGTTAACTCCATTATTAACATGAATTCTGCTTAAAGACTATGAAATACTAAAATTTTGGATAAGTTTTCAGAAGCTGTCTTAACATTGATCTAAATAGAGAATCCAGTTATCTCAGCTTTAATTATATATTTATAGGCCATAGCATCATTTTTACATGAATTCTTGGAAATATTAGTGAGGGGAAAAAACTATGTCTATGGTGGAATGCTTAAAGTTACTGACTTTAGAAAAGCATATAGAACTTTAACCACATTAGTTGAGAATTGTGGGTGAGAGAGCAGTTAGTTGGAGAAACATGATAGAGAATATTAAGACCTTGATATTTCAGCTTCACTTAGTTCTGTGTGTGGTTTAAACATATCACTAGCTAAAATATCTGAGTGCATTTTCTTCTAAAAAATCACAACCCATATCTCTTTTGGTGACCAATACAGATAGTGGGAAGTTGATCAAAGTTTTATGAACCAAATTAGTTAGATCAGAAGGAGCTTGGGACAATTTTGTTGCCTCAGGTGGAGTTTAGGACAATTCTCTTTGTTCTGTCTGATTCAAATTTACAATAAAGTGCCAATTTGGAGATCTCTAAAGACATACCATTCTTCAAATACAGTAAGTTAAGCCTAAAGCAAGGTAAAGCTAAGGAATATGTGCATTTTATTTAGCCCATACACATACATTGAAAATAACAAAAATAAAATTACAATATCAATAAAATACTGCATGCACTTCTAGCATGAATGTAAGTTTCTGGATGAGGAAATCGGTTTTTTTTTTTCAGAAGTATTTATTAGTTTGTCAAACATGTACAAGATAGCACATATGAATATGAACATGGACATGAACGAGGGAAATGAATACAAATAAATGGTTGAATTTTCTCCGTAAATAGTTTAATAGTTAATAGAAAAGTAACATGCTGAGAAGATATACATAATATTCTGCATCTTCATAAACAGTAACAGATTGAGGTGGTTGGATCAGAGAAGAAGACAATTTTCATTGGAGAAAAATGCAAATAATTAATTCCTTACATTAAATTCAATGAATAGTCCACAACAAAGTTGGTATCCTTTAAAAAAAAATCCTTTAACTACCAGGAGAATCAGGAAAAAATACTTTTCCACTTAGGGAGAGGTTCATTGAGCGTAAGACAGTGAGAGGAGATTTTATTCCATTTCTAGTAAAACACATCAATTAAAATTCACAATGTTTACAGGACTTTGGAGGTCTTTTAGTCTAATGCTCTGCTCAAGTAGGAGACCCTGTCCAATCTCTCCTCTCCTTGATTAGTTTCCATCCATTGCTTCTTGTTCCGCTTTTAAGTGCTTTGGAAAATAGGTTGACCGCCCTCTTCTTTGTGGCAGCCTCTTAGATATTGAAACATTGCTATCATCTCACCCCTAGTCCTTCTTTTCATTAAACTAGACATACTACAATCATTCTTTGTATGTTTTAGCCTCCAGTCCCCTAAGGCTTGCTGACCTCTAGGAAATGTTACTACCAGGGATCATACAGGTGACCCATCTCCACTGTTGCCCTCCCAGAACAGCATAGATAAGGGTAAACTTCAGGAGTGGGTTCTACTTACCTTTACTACCGGTTTGCAGCATGCCCACATGCCTGCCTGCGCAGATCGCTTCTGATGATGTCCAGGTCAGTGGGAGGAGCCTCCCACCGGTTTTACTACTGGTTCTATAGAACCGGTCCGAACTGGGGCAACCCACCACTGGTACACTGGATGTATTTATTTAAAACTTTTACGTAGCCACCTATCTTACATTAAATGGTGGGATGCTCCCAACCAGCAATTGAAACAACATCAATAATAATCTTACAAGTGCTCTGAAGGGTGATTAAAATTTGAATCTTCCAGAGGGTCTTTGGGGAAGATGGGTATTTTGATTGCTCCTAATGACCATTGAGATACTTTTATATTTTTCTGGTTAGCTGTGTTATTATATGATATGCTTAAACTTTATTAGCTTATTACTGGAGTGAAAGTACTTCACTGTCAGTTTTAATTGGAATTGCTCATAAGCCTAAATAAATAAACCAAAATAAACATTCAGTCTGCTTCCACAGGATGTTCCCAAACACTGCTATGGCCAATGTAGCAGAAAAGCCTTCAGACATTCATTCATACATTTCTGTGTAAGCAAGACTTTGCTCAGTTTTCTTGTCCTATAGAATTCAATGCACGCAGTCACGTTTTGAGAAGCTTTCTTTACAAGTTTGTAAAAACAGACTTTAATTAAGCTTAGTGGGACCACTTCTTCCTTTCCTAGCCTCAGTTCTCCTAAATATTGCCTCTCTGCTATGGCAGGTTTTTATGACTTAATAGGACACTTTTACTATTTTCAGTAAATGCTCTTTGAGGAGGAGGAAGACATACAGCTAGTGAATAAGCCTCTCTTTTTTTCTATTACAACCTGGGGCCTACCATAGCATCAGTTTTGTTGAAACCTTAATGCTATAGGTTATTCATAAGATTTTAGTTTATTAAACAGGCTTCTCCGTAGTTTCAGCACTCCAAAGGTGAAGCTATTATTATTAATCAATCAATGCAATATATTAAATTATATGTTTGACTAAGGATACACAGGGCAATCAAATAATAAGCGGTTGACAATCTATAGGGAATGTAGCCTAAAGAATATTGGAAGCTGATACTGTAACATACAAGGCAATCCAGTAAGAGAGCAATTAATCTATAGAGAATTTAAAGCATTCACGTCAATGAGAAAAGAGGAAAAACTGGATTCCAAAATGGCAGGGAAGCAGAGCATTTCAAACAGTGATTCACTTTGATGGAGCATATACAGAATTCACCTGTCAATGGGGGAAGCAAAAAATTGATACTAAAAGTGAAGGTATAACATTAAAGCTTTCCACAGCAAAAGAGAGAAAAGTTTTATTTCAGTAAAGAAGGCAAATTATGTAAGATATTACATCCACACTTAGATATATGTGTGGAAGTGGTGTTGCTGTTGAATACCATATAGGGCACCGTGTAATTTAGAAATAAGTAATGTTTACCTTCCTGATAAGGAAATTGAGAAAGGTTTTATGCTCTACAAGATGGAAAAATTAATACTTTTCTTTTTTCTCTTACATTGGCTGACTTTTGCTGTCTTGGATGGACACTGGATTAGCTTCTTTGGGCTAAGAAGAAAGGAGAGAAGGAAAGTGAAAAAGAGAACAAGCAGTTTTTCATCTGAGTAAGAATCTCTGTTTTTCCCTTTGAGGACCATTTTTAGACTGCTTTAGATTTATTAGTAAAAGAAATCCAAACCGATGCCTCACTTCAGGATTTGGAAAACCACTAATAAATGTCAGTCAGAAAGAAGAAAGTGCTTTTCTCTTTTCCTTCCTGGATTGAAGAGATGAATTAGCATGCTAAGGATGCTGTCAGTCATAATTCTAACAAGGCTTGATCAACAGCTGCAGGAAATGATAGATTTGGACCCTGGACTGATCAATTCTCCCATATCTCAAGGTTTAGCCTGCTTCCCTTGCTTTTAACATCATAAGTGCCTTAAAAGTTATTTCTCTGTGTAAATAAATATATAAAGCAAGCAGAAAATCAGAGCAAACATTGAGTCAAAATCAATGGGGAATTCAGATGAGGTGTGAGGAAGTTGTCAGCTTTCTGAGAAAAGGCAAGCCAGGAAACAGAGTCTACAAGAGATACAGGAACACTATTTTATTGATATAGCCTATGGTAAGAGTATCTTCAAAACTTGACAGCATTTTCTTTCTTTCCCTCTTATAACAAAGAGAGCTAAGAAGGAGACAGTTTAAGTTTCTTTCTAATATTCTCTTCTTTTTCTGGGTTTAAATCATGTTTTGCCAACAGTTCTTCTTGAGGTACTCAACATCAGGTAAGGTTGTCATACTGTGTAATAGAGCCTGGAGTAGAATGTTCTGCTGAGCAGAAGACCAAAAGGAAAGTTACACTTATTTAATGTAATGTGTAGCTTGACCCTATGTCAACTCAGATTCCTTCAGGCTCTTTAAAACAGAATGATCACTTGCTCATGTAAGCCAAACCAAGCAAAATAGATGTTATGATTTATCAACAGTTCCTAAGTTTTATTTATTTATTTTTTTATGATGAACCAAAGGTATTCATCTACTAAGTGAAGGAATTTTTGTCTGTATAACCAACACTTAAAGATGATTGGTTAAATTCACCATAAACTCTATCATCCTAGAATTGTTTTGGGCATTTCCTGCTGGCAAATTGGAAATTGGGCAATGACAAAATTGCATTTCTTACTTTTTTTAAATAGCAAATTATAGCACCATGTCAGGAGTGTCAAAAGAAATCAATAGCTACATCACTTTGGTAATATAGGAACAAGACTGGACAAGCCTAACAACTTCTTGTCTCTTAAAAAAAATTCAATTTCCCCTCATAGACTTTTGAGAATAGTACTATTCATTCATCTATGTTGTATTACCTACTCCTGTTGTATATTTTATACCCATGATTTGCTTTTAGAGATTGCTGTAGAATCTGCGTTTACTTTTCTCTCTGTTTTTAATTTTTCCAATCTTAGATTATTTTTGTATACTTTAACTAGCCATAGGCCTTACAAAAAAGTAAGTCTGCATGGAAGTAGCTAATAAAGTAAAGGCATTCCTCAAATTAGGACCAAACTACCGTATCACCACACCAGAAGTGAGGGGAGATATTAATCATTCTCCCAATCCACTTTTTGTTCTGAAAAAAAAGAGGCACAGGTAGTTCTTGACCTACAACCAGCCGCTTAATGACTGAAGTTACAACAGAGTCCTGAAAAACTACTTATGACCTAATTTTGAACTTATGCACCTCCTCTACAGTCACAAAATCACATTTTTGGCATTTGGCAATTGGCTAATTTTTACTGCTGTTTGCAGCATCCTGTGATCAGAAGACTGCAATTTTCAACATTTTTGGATGGTTTCTGGTGTTTGTTTCCAGTTTCTAGGAAAAAAAGTCAGTACAAACATTTATGTTATATGCACAGGAACCTGTTTTGATGCTGACTATGTTCAACTATGGTTTCTAGTGCCTGGATAGGGCATGTATGTATAATTTATACATCAGGAAAAACCTCAACCTTGTTTTATTCCATACAAAAAGAATCCTCACTTCAGTTAGTTTCAGATTTAAGATTAGGCAGAAAACAAATCTCAGATCAATATATTACAGAACACAAAAGACAATAATCTCAAACAGGGTTTATGTATTGCAGCATAGAATTAAATTGCAACATTTTAAAGAAATAAAAATTAAGCAACTTATAAAAGACTTATAAAATTGATGAAATGAAAATATTATTTTTAAAAATATCATTTAAATATCTGTTTTTCCCCCTTTAATCTTTTTGGAAAAGAAAGCAACTTTGCCTTCCACCCAAACTGAATTTGAAATTGTGATAATGTCTCTCACTTTGTACCGACTCCAGAAACAATCTGATTATTAACAGCAGCTGAACCAAAGCTCATAATATTTTGCTACTCTTGAAATGTTGCTAAGGAGCTGAAAAAATATATTCAGGAGCCTCATGACAGAGCTGACATTTATCATTTTGATATTTGGATAAATAAAAATAAACATTCTGTCAGTCTAGTGTTCTAATGCCTCCACAGTTTATCCAGAAAAGATGAACAAAGAAATGGAGAAAGCTTTATCCCAAGTTCTAACCATTAGCCTATTGACTGATTGGTATATTGATGGATGACGATTGTCTGTTGTTTCCTTGTGCTGTCAAGCCAATGGCTCCTAAATATTTGATAGGCTGGTGAAAAAGAAGAGCTAGGAGTGGGGGGCACTGTGTTATGATGGTTCTCCTCCTTTCTCTCTGACCGGTCGCAGTCTGTGTTGGCAGGAGGGCAGAAATCGACCCCAAGGCCACTTGTGTGTGGGGTGCCACAGGGGTCGGTTCTCTCGCCCCTCCTGTTCAACATTTATGTGAAGCCGCTGGGTGAGATCATCTGTGGTTTTGGGGTGAATTACCACCAGTACGCTGACGACACCCAGCTGTACATCTCCACCCCGGACCACCCCAATGATGCCCTTGAAGTGATGTCCCGGTGCCTGGTCAGGCTGAACCCATCCAAGACTGAGTGGCTGTGGTTTCTGACACCCCAATATAGTCAGTTGATGCCATCACTGACTATTGGGGGCGAGTCATTGGCCCCCACAGAAAGGGCTCGCAACTTAGGTGTCCTCCTGGACTCACAGCTGTCTTTAGAAGAACACCTGACAGCTGTGGCCAAGAGGGCTTTTTATCAGGTTCGCCTGACATGCCAGTTGCGGCCCTTTCTAGATCAGGACTCATTAAATATGGTCACTCATGCCCTCGTAATTTCCCGCCTGGACTACTGCAATGCTCTCTACATGGGGCTCCCCTTGAAGAGCATCCAGAGGCTCCAGCTGGTCCAGAATGCAGCCGCGCGGGTCGTTATGGGAGCGATGTGGTGCTCCCATGTGACACCCCTCCTGCGCGAGCTGCACTGGCTCCCTGTGGTCTTCCGGATGCACTTCAAGGTTTTGGTTACCACCTTTAGAGCGCTCCATGGCTTAGGACCGGGGTATTTACGAAACCGCCTTTTGCCACTAGTAGCCTCTCACTGACCAGTACGATCCCATAGAGAGGGACTTCTCCGGGTTCCATCGGTCAAACAATGTCGACTGGCGGCCCCCAGGGGGAGAGCCTTCTCGGTGGGAGCACCCTCCATCTGGAATGAGCTCCCCCCGGAGATACGGACAATCTCAGATCTTCGGGCTTTCCACCGTGTCCTCAAAACATTTCTATTCCAGCAGTCCGGCCTGGCCTAACCTCCTTTTAAAACTGCTTTTAAATTTTAAATTTAAAATATGTCCTATAAATTTGAGGTGCTTTAATTTTATTTTCTGGGCCATATTATTTAATTGTATTTTAACAGCTTTTAAATATTTGTATTACATGTATATGTTCACCTCCCTGAGTCCTTCGGGAGTAGGGCGGTATATAACTTAAATAAATAAATAAATAAATAAATAAATAAATAAATAAATAAATCAATCAATCAATCAGTACTCCTGTTAACTGACAAGGAGCCCGTTTCCCAGGTTTCAACCACTTTCCTGGCTAATCAGCAATCAGCCAATAGGAACACTACTCACATAACAGCCCAAAGCACGTATTCCAGTAGAGAAATTCCCTGAAAATGGGCTCTAGCATGAGTCCAAAAGCTCGGAAGAGTAAATCTCTGATCCCAATGACCGATCCAAATTCCATTTCGCATCATTATCCTGGGACCTGTACATTTGCCTTCATTCCTGTCTTCATTGTTTTTATATATCGTTCAAAGCAGCAAATATATACAACACACTTTCTTCTTCCTATTTTCCCCACAACGACAACCCTGTGAGGTGAGTTGGCCTGAGAGACAGGGACTGCCCAAGGTCACCCAGCTGGCTTTCATGGTTAAAGTGGGACTAGATTTCACATCTCCTGCTGTCTAGCCTGGTGCCTTACCCACTAGAAAATACCCCACATCTTGGGAGAACTTGCATATGGAAATGCATATGAAAGCAAAAGAGGAATAAAAAAACACATGCATTTAGGAGAGACCATATGGAAATATAAATGATTTGTTTTTGTGCAAGCTTTTCTTTAGACTGATGATGAGTTTGGGTAGAATAGATTTACAATGTGAAATTGTCATGGATGGCATATAGATTGATTTGTTAAGCAGAGAGAGACTCTGAGAAAAAAGTGGCAAATATTAGAGAGCTCCTATGCAGCATGATGCAGTCTTTACACAGCCATGAGTACAACTTAAATGGCTTTCTCCAGGCTTCCCACCCCACTTTTGGAAGCTGACTGTTGTGACCCGCCAGCTGCCAGCAGAGCTGGCAGCAGACTCAGATGATGAAGAGGTTGGGGAGGAACCTGGGCCAGCTCTGGAGTCTGGGGAAGGCTCTGATGGATGATCTGTATCTGATGCAGAGATAGAGGCAGGGCCATCCGACATTTCCCAGCCACCGGAGAGGCAGCTGCCTTTGGAGGTTGAGATAAATGGGGAGGAAGAACAGCTGTTCCAGATGCATGTATGCACAGAGCTGTTAGGAGAGGAGAACAACTGAGGAGAAGGAGTTGGCTCGGGAAGCAAAGCACATGTGGACGCTGAATGGCCCTTCCCTGTCTGGGGAATAAATAGAAGGAAAGGGGAGTGGTGATCGTAGGAGACAATAGTTCGGATTTCTGAATATTTGGCTCATCATGTTTCGTGCCTCAGAGACTGCTTGTCAGAACTTAATTTGGACCTTTGTGGCTGGGAGCTCACAGCCTGGCAATTATCGCAAGGAACTGATAAGGTCTGTTAGTTAACTCTTTGAGTGACCATTACCTGGACTTTTCAGTGTGTGAGTGCCAATAATTCACAGGAGATAAATAAAGAGGGGGTTTTCGTGACAAGGAGTCTGTTTCTTGCTTCTGCTAAAGCTAAGTCAGAATGCTCACCTACTCATTCCACTAAATGAAAGCTGAGTTTCTGGCCCCTTCCACACAGCTGCGCTTCAGCAGCATATTTTCCTCATTCTAAGTGACTTGGATGGAAGTCACACATTCCAGAAAAATATAAAATCAGGGCAACTGCTAAATACAGAGGTGAGAAGTTACTTTATTAACCACTGTATTGTGTGTAGTACTCAACTTAAGACAAATATAGTTTCAAGCAAGCAAGCGATATTTTTGGGCGCCAACACTTATTATACTCTGTTTTTGATTGTTTTTAACAGTTCAATTTCAGGAATTCCTAACTTGTTTGCTTTATTTCAAGCATAGGAATATATTGTACGTATTATAGCTAAAACTTTTTTTTTCTAAAATGCTAAATAACTCCTGATTCACAAAATGCAGATTCTCCCAAAAAAAAGTTTATATGTAACATAACAGACCCATAGTGACAAATACTATATAGGTCTGTATGCTCTTCTTATAATTGCATCATAAAAGAGCACATCTACCTCTGTGGTGGAATTCAATTTTTTTTTTACTACTGGTTCTGTGGGTGTAGCTTGGTGGGCGTGGTGTGGCTTGGTGGGCGTGGCAGGGGAAGGACACTGCAAAATCTCCATTCCCACCCCATTCCAGGGGAAAGATATTGGAAAATCTCCATTCTCACCCCACTCTGGGGCCAGAGGTGGTATTTGCCAGTTCTCTGAACTACTCAAAATTTCTGCTACCAGTTCTCCAGAACCTGTCAGAACCTGCTGAATGCACCCCTGATCTACATTGTATATGTATACTTCTCTTTTCTGTCTTATCTTGGGGGAGGGGAAAATATTTTGTGAACTTTCTTGTCTACTCAGATGTGCAGATGGTTTTTTTTTTTCTTATTTCATTTTACTGGTCTCCCCTCTTCAGAGCTCTATGAGCACATCTTTCATCTCTGATAAAAAAAACAACAACAACAACTGATCACTGCTATGAATCTCCACTGCCTCTGGCCCCAAGTAATCATTAGTTATGAAACAAACCAAGTAATCATTAGTTATGAAACGAACCCAGAAGCCAGTCCTTCTGAAATTCCTCCTCTCTTGTTGTAGGGTTGGTTTTTTAGCCAGAGTAATTTGTAATGTATTCATGTAGTCCTTCATAGCATTCTGGAAAGACTGGCATTCAAACTAAAAGAGATGGAGTGGGATAATGGCTAAAATATCAGATTGGGGGCCAAGAGACCCAAATTCAGGCTTCCAGGCAAGATCTATTTGGTGGCTTAGATCAATCATTATCTCTCAGCCCACAGGGTCTTCTAGGAAAAAAATGCAACGTAGGAATGCTGCATATACAGCCTTCAGTTCCTGGAGGAAAGGCAGAGTATAATCTAATAAACAATAACATCAGCAGGCCATGGGAGAGTTAAACATCCAGATCTGAATACATACAATGCTTATGTCGACGTAGTTAAAGCCATCAAAATGCTTCTGCGCATGCACAGAAGAGCGTGCGCATGCGCTTGCTTTGTGCGCGTGTGCGTGCATGCGTGCAGCCCCACTACAAACCGGTAGTAAAGGTAAGTAGAACCCACCCCTGGTTCAAGTTAGAAATGTAAATGGCCCAAGTGCATTGTTCTGAAAAGTAGATAGCTGTGTGGGAGTGAGCTGCAACAAAATGGCCTTTGGATGCCTGCCCCAGCAAGTAAATTGCAGGTCTTCATTTATCAGTGGCAATGAACATCCTGGGTCACACTTTACCAGTCTTGTTCCTGGGAAGTATGAGATATTCGAACTGAAGAAAATATCTGCATGGTTGAACCATAGAATCCCTGGTGAACTCTGAACTTGGTGGTTTGCTTGCAGATGTTTCATTACTTGACTAGGTAACATCATATCTTGCACTGATGATGTTATCTAGTTGTGTGGTAAAACATCTACAAGCAAACCATCAAGCTCAGAGAGCACCAGGGACCCACAGTACAAGATATTATATATTGGACATTTCCTCTACCCTTGGCTGTCACACTCTCAGGACCTCCTGCCTGAACTATCTGCCCCATTCTGCCTATCAATAGGACTAGCAAGACATCAAGGATGAAGAGAAATTCTTTATTTTACAAAGATTTTCCTTTATGTAAGATTGTACGATATGGGCAAATGAGACAGACAGAAAAGTGTTGTTTATCGATTGGGTTACAAATTTTTAAATGGCAATGGGTAAATGAGCTATCAAGCTATTAGACATTGCCAAGGTTAAGCTAAAGGCCATTCCCAGAAACGCTGCAAATAGAAGCATCTTTTATGTTTTATTGTTGATATTTAGCTTAATGTAGCTCTTATAGAGAAAAATGCTTTTTATCTTGTTTGATGGTAGGAGAGGGGCAAACAAAACATTTTTATTAATAAAGGGTTTTATGCAGTTTGAGCATTCCAACATATGAGTTATAACATGGAAATTATTACTATTGTGTTTGTGTATGCATTAAGCTTTAATGAGAGAATGACCATTAGTTTATATTTCAGAAAGGGCTTCCGAAAACAAAAATCCAGTGTGAAATTTCATTACTTATTCTTTATGCTTAATTAGCTCACAATGTAGTAAAAATGTAATTTGCTGCGTTATAAGCTGATGTGTTTAAAATGAATATTGGAAGGCGTTGGAAAATATCACACTAATCAATGCCATCTTTTTGTATATACACAGCTCTTGCTTAGCTTCATTTCCTAATTTTTCTTATAACAAATTTGAAATGGGTTGTCACAAATATTTGATCATAGTTTTAACAAGGAGCTCATTCTCACCAGCCTAATAATTACATCATTTGCCTCACTTTTGAAGTACCTACTTATCAAGGCCAGATTTTAATTAAAGTGATCATTAGCTCTCAGTCAAAAATGTAATTTTATCTTTTATCCTGCTTTTCCCTGCTTTGAGGGACAACACTTCGAAAATGATTTATCTAAGTGACAGCAAACTACATTCAGATAGATACCAAAGATCTAACAGACAAACCAATCCCTCATTTTTTTTCACGTTTGGTCCAATCTGATTGTATGAACCAAAAAATATGGGAATGTGTAAGAACTAAAAGGAGAGAAAAAAACTACACTCAATTATAGCTTCAGAAGAACTGCCCTCTGATGGCATGGCTTGGTTATTTGTTGATCTTGATTGACAACATTTGCTCAACCACTTATCTCAAAAAAAAAAAAGTAAATAACAATTGCATTTAGACTTACATATTGCCTCTTAGTCAGTGGTGGGATTCAAATAATTTAACAACCTGTTCCCTGCCCTAATGATTTCTTCCAACAACCAGTTCACCAAACTGCTCAGAAAGTTAACAACTGGTTCTCCCGATGTGGTGTGAACTGGCTGAATCCCACCACTGCTCTTAGTGCTTTCAGCAATCTCTGGGCAGTTTACAATATTGAAGCCTTATTTGCATATTGCCCCCAACAATTTGGCTCTTCCTTTTACCAACCTTGGAAGGAAGGATGAAAGGCTGAGTCAATCTTGAGCCCTATCAGGATTGAACTCCAGACTATGGGCAGAGTTTTTACCTGCAATGCTGCATTTTAACCACTGAGGTATCAGGGCCCAAATTGTTATTACTTGTTGGGAATCTTGGAGAATTCAATAGCTTAAAATAAAATAATGCACTCCTGCATTATTTTTGCATTGTGAGGAGCAAAATCCCAGCTAAGCAAAGTTCTGCGGGGAGAATGCTGCATGCTTTCTACAATTTACCTCTTACACACACTCTGTCTTTCTGCCAGCAGATGGAGATTCATTTGTTCAGCTGGTGCAAGACACCTTTTTCTTCCTTTTTTTCCTCTTCAACCTGCTGCAGTAACAGCTGGGGGTAGGACTTTTAGCAGTTTTAGAGCTAGCTGCCTATTTCCTGAGCTAGCTTTTTTCCCCTTCTTACTAACACAGTCAGAGTGAGATGAGTGGCCTATAAATTAGAAGAAAGAAAGAAAGAAAGAAAGAAAGAAAGAAAGAAAGAAAGAAAGAAAGAAAGAAAGAAAGAAAGAAAGAAAGATGGATGGATGGATGGATGATAGGCAGTGATAGACAGATGATAGATGATAGATAGATAGA
>WNWU01000004.1:51395655-51408080 GCA_012654045.1 Ptyas mucosa
AGATAGATAGATAGATAGATAGATAGATAGATAGATAGATAGATAGATAGATAGACAGATAGATATTGATAAAATACTATCCTCTCCCACCATTTTTTCTATTTAGAGGCTGGTTAGACACACTAACATGATCTGTTTACAACAGGGGTGTCAAACTCACGTCGTCATGGCAGCATCACGTGACATATTGGGACTTCCCCCCTTCACTAAATCGGGCATGGCGTGGCTAGCACATGACACATCCAACCCGTGGGCCAGGAGTTTGACAGCCCTGGTCTAGAAGATCAGTTGTTGCATCCTGTGATTTAGCTTAACATGTTAACCTTGTCTTGGCTTTCCATGGTGTTACATCACCTTGAAGGAGATTTTGCATTTTTATGGCAAGGATTCAGCAGCTGCCTTTGTCAATATGGTGGACCACCACGTTCCTCATGGCACTAAGCAGAGACTTTGGAGTCCAGTCTCCTGATGTGAACAATGAAAATAGCCTTGCTAATGCTGAATTCGCCAACTCTGCATGCCTGAAGGAGACCAGATATTCCAATTAAGCTGTCATTGGAACTGATGATTTCAGGAATTGCCTCTAGGACAGGAGAGGTATATGCAAGTTTTATAGCGTCTGCATTTTTTCAAAGGGATTCTGAAAATAGAAGGCAGATTTGTGTGCATTTTTCTTGGTAGTATGCCTTTTTATGTGTATTTTCCCCTAGGAAATACATTTCTGTGCCTGGAAATTTCTGAAATGCGGTAGCAGGCTATTTGGCCCAGGGGTGGGGGGGAATCCAAAATAATTAAAAATGTATTGAGGAAACATACCAACATTGCAGTTTGAAAAACATCATTCTAGAAGTGAGCTCCATTGAATAAACTGATGTACATAAGATTGCTTGGAAAGTATCCATCCTGTCTACAATATTTTTAGGTGGCTTTATTTAGCTTTTTTGAATGGGCTTCTCTTTCTTCCTGTTTTATTATCGGACCACAAATTAGATTTTTTTTTCTTTAGTAAACTGGATTTTCCTTCTAACAGCCTTTTCATTTAGTTCAGTGGTCCTCAATCAAATTCTATATAAGCATCTGCTTGAACATGTGCCAGTTGTAAATTTTAATTTCCTTTCTGTTAATTGAAAAAGAAAGTCAAGAATGCCAAACAATTTACACTCAATGATGCCCATTGCACAGCATCTGTTTAATTTCCTCTTGGTGGTTCTTTTTCAGAAACACATAGAAAGCAATCCCCAGTTATGCCTAGAGTGAAACTATTGAAGTCAACAGGATGTATCTGATCATTACATGATAATTAAGACTAAAACCAATGTATATATCTCTTAGATTCATACTTAGGTTATAACAAATGTGGTTTATTTGCCTTTGTCAGGAAAGAAAGAAGTGCTTTTAATATTGTCCCCAAAAGAGTAAGAATTATATTGCTTACAAACTTCAAAATTCTGTTGGGGTCCAGACATGCTGCATATTTCTGAAATAGATCTCCACCTAAAAAAGTGTTTTCTTTCTAAACCAGGGTCAATTCAACTTCTCCATATAATACCTCGATATGCAAGTGGTGGGTTGCCCCCGGTTCGGACCGGTTCACAAGAACCAGTAGTAAAACTGGTGGGAGGCCCCGCCCACCTCCCCGGATGTCATCATCAGCACATGCGATCCCATTGCGAACCGGTAGTAAAGGTAAGTAGAACCCACCCCTGATACAATAAAGTTCAAGCAACCTATCCTCAAAATACGTTACTACCAGTAGGAATTCTAGGACGGTAGCTTGCGTTATTAGGTTTATTAGAATTTGGCAAAGTTATATATTTTAAAACTTCTGAGACCTCCTCCGGAGGGTTAGTGATGCTTTTGCAACATGCTGCAATTGTGGTATTCACTTTTTCATGTTAACTGGCTTCATGGTTTCAGTCAGAAAGATTTGCTTGAAAATTTGTATAATTCTTTGAAACACGTTCGCTGTAACACTTCATATCATTTGGAATACTTACAAAAATTCGAAGCAAGCCAGATAATTCTGCTGCCCTCCAGGGGTCTGTTCCTTTCTGTTGGGTTATGCTCAGGGCGTGATGTTTGAAGACCATTGTTCAACAGCTAGATCATCGATCTATGACACTTCAGAAGGTTTTATCTTGACCCAACATCCTCATGAAACAGCAGGTAGAGCTAATATAAACTGAGATTTGGAATGGGAAATCATTAATATTCTGATGCTCCATAACATCCAATTCCATGGAAGTAATTGTTATCATTAATATTTTTCCAACATTTAAGAATTGCCTGAATGAAAAAAAAACTGAATTTTAGTGTAGACAAGATAATAGCAATGCTGGTAACCAGGAAACTAGATTCAAGGATGGATATACAGTCTGCTTTGATGGGATTACATTCCCCCCAAAAAGCAGATTCACAGTCTGGGAGTGGCTTTTAATCCTCAGAGGTTACTGACCCATAAGTAGCAGGTGTCACAGAGAACATGCCTGCAATTACTGCAAGTTCTAATCTCACCAGGCTCTTCAGGGTGACCCGCTCCCTACTTCATCAGGAAGCGCGGGAGGACCCCTTGGAGGGTAGAGCTGAGGATTTTGTTCAGTATCTGCATGATAAAATCACTCAGATTCGGGAAGATCTGGACTCCGACTGGGTAGTCCCGGGGGGAGGGACAGGGGCAGGTCTTGTAAGTGTTATCTGGACTGAGTTCGATCCTGTGACCCCTGAGGACGTGGACAGGATTCTGGGCAGGCTGAACGCGACCACTTGTTTATTGGACCCGTGCCCCTCCTGGCTAGTACTGGCTTCCCAGGAGGTGACACGCGGCTGGCTCCAGGGGATTATAAATGCTTTGTTGGGTGAGGGTGACTTTCCCGCCGCCTTGAAAGAGGCGGTGGTGAGGACTCTCCTCAAGAAGCCTTCCCTGGACCCAGCAATGTTGGTAAATTATCGTCCAGTCTCCAACCTTCGCTTTTTGGCGAAGGTTGTTGAGAGTGTGGTTGCTCAACAGCTTCCCCGGTACCTGGATGAAACGACGTATCTGGATCCGTTCCAGTCGGGTTTCAGACTGGGTACAGCACGGAAACAGCATTGGTCGTGTTGGTTGATGATCTCTGGAGGGCTCGGGACAGGAGTTGTTCCTCTGTCCTGGTCCTGTTAGATCTCTCAGCGGCTTTTGATACCATAGACCATGGTATCATGCTGCACCGGTTGGAGGAGCTAGGGGTGGGAGGCACTGTGTTACAGTGGTTCTCCTCCTTTCTCTCCGACCAGTCTCAGTTGGTGTTGACAGGGGGGCAGAGGTCGACTCTGAGACACCTCATATGTGGGGTGCCACAGGGGTCGGTCCTCTCACCCCTCCTGTTCAACATTTATGTGAAGCCGCTAGGCGAGATCATCCATGGTTTGGGGGTGAGATATCATCAGTACGCTGATGACACCCAGCTGTACATCTCCACCCCAGACCACCCCAACGATGCCCTTGAAGTGATGTCCTGGTGTCTGGAGGCCGTGCGGATCTGGATGGGGAGGAACAGGCTCAGACTTAATCCATCCAAGACCGAGTGGCTGTGGTTCCCGACGTCCCAATATAGTCAGCTGGTACCATCGCTGACTATCAGGGGTGAATCATTGGCCCCGGCAGAGAGGGCCCGCAACTTGGGCATCCTCCTGGATTCATGGCTGTCTTTAGAGGAGCATTTGACGGCCGTGACCGGGAGGATTTTTCATCAGGTTCGCCTGATTCGCCAGTTCGTCCCTTTCTGGATCGGGACTCGTTACACACGGTCACTCACGCCCTCGTCACCTCTCGCCTGGACTATTGTAGTGCTCTCTACATGGGGCTCCCCTTGAGGAGCACCCGGAGGCTCCAACTGGCGCAGAATGCGGCCGCGCGGGTGGTGATGGGAGCGACGTGGTGCTCCCATGTTACTCCTCTCCTGCGCGAGCTGCACTGGCTCCCGGTGGTCTTCCGGGTGCGCTTCAAGGTGTTGGTTACCATCTTTAAAGCGCTCCATGGCTTAGGACCCGGGTACTTACGGGACCGCCTACTACTACCAATAGCCTCCCACTGACCGGTACATTCCCATAGAGAGGGGCTCCTCCGGGTGCCATCGGCCAAACAATGTCAGCTGGCGGCCCCCAGGGGGAGAGCCTTCTCTGTGGGGGCACCCACTATCTGGAACGAGCTCCCCCCAGAGTTACGGAGGATCCCGGATCTTCGTGCCTTCCACCGTGAGTTAAAAACTTTCCTGTTCCACCAGGCGGGCCTGGCCTAATTCTTCCCTTTTCCCCTTCTTTTGTAAAATAATTTAGAAATTTTAAATTGTAAATATTTTAATTTGGGGTTTTAATATTTTAAATTTGGGATTTTAAATATTGGGGCCAATGTTTAATTAGGTTTTATTTGGCTTTTAAATTTTGTATATATGTTTTTTATTTATGGCTGTTCACCGCCCTGAGTCCCCTCGGGGAGAAGGGCGGTATATAAATCTAATAAAATAAATAAAAATTAAATAAATAAATAAATAAATAAAGGTTGACTCAGCCTTCCATCCTTTCTAAGGTAGGTAAAATGAGGACCCAGATTGTGGGGGCAACTTTGTAGAAAAATACAAAAGTATGAAGGCTATTGCTTAACGCATTGTAAGCCGCCCTGAGTCTCCGGAGAAGGGCGGCATATAAATTAATTTTTTTAAAAAAACAATATCTTTGCTCAATTACATATAACAAAGCCACAGCCTCCCTACCTGAGCTAGCTGGATTTTCTTATGCTAGTTGTTCTTGAGATGCTTTGTTTACATTCCTTCTTGGAGTGTTCAAGAGGGTAGCCTTGAAAAATGTTCAGAAGTGGTAGTAATTGGGATAAATATGGCAGCAGTTCACCTGCTAATTGGCACAAAATAAAGAATCCTTGAAGACCGTACAAAGAATCTGAAATGGTTGCCAGTTGGTTTCCAGGTATGGTTTAAGGCAGAGGTCTCCAACCTTGGCAACTTTAAGACTTGTAGACTTCAACTCCCAGAATTCCTCAGCCAGCTTTGCTCGGAGTTCTGAGAGTTGAAGTCCACAAATCTTAAAGTCACCAAGGTTGGAGACCGCTGGTTTAAGGTGTTTGTATTGACATTTAAAACCATAATCATTTTAGGGGTTAAGTAGCAAAGAAACATCATCTCCCATTACAAATCTGGCAATTGTTAAAACCAGAAGGGTCCTCTCGGAGTAGCCATAGCATGCAGGACAAATCCTTCTCCATCCTTCCCAGTCTAGAGAATGCAGTCCCTCAACATTTATGTTTCATCCCTGCTTTCTTGAATGTAGGAAATCTCTAAAAGTCGATGCTTTTCACCAAGCTTTTAATTTGCTAAATGATTTTAACTCTCCGCTGTATTTTTTTTTTAGTTAATTTTTTACTGAAGAAAATTTTTGTAGAATAAAAAGAATATGGATTTAAAGAAGAAAAAGTGACAAGAAAGAAAAGACAAAAAGAGAAAGAAAATAAAGATATAAGGAAGCGGCTTCCGGTCTTCTTCACAGCAATTAACGCATTTATATTTTATCCTCTCTCTTCAACATTATATTATGACTTCCTTCTTCTATTGTCAAAGCATGATTTTACTCTCTGTTTTAGTGTTACTTTTCTTTTGTACTTTTAATGTATTTTTTGTACTCTAATTTTCTACCCCATTTTTGTTCTTCAGTTGTATTAGCTACCTTGTGCTAATAAAACTATACTTCAAGGAAGAAAGGAAGGAAGGAAGGAAGGAAGGAAGGAAGGAAGGAAGGAAGGAAGGAAGGAAGGAAGGAAGGAGGAGCCTGGTGGAGCAGTGGACTAAAGCGCTGTTAAATAGCACTTAGCTGCCAGCTGCCTGCAATTACTGCAAGTTTGAATCTCACCAGGCTCAAGGTTGACTTAGCCTTCCATCCTTCCAAGGTAGATAAAATGAGGACCCGGATTATGGGGGCAATAACCTGACTTTGTATAAAAAAGAACACCGCTTAGGGGGGACCAAAAGCCCTACTAAGCAGGTATATACAAAAGAATGAAGGCTATTGCTTAAAGCATTGTAAGCCGCCCTGAGTCTCCGGAGAAGGGTGGCATATAAATTGAATCAATCAATAAATAAATACATAAATAAGGAAGGAAGGCTTGCATGGTTTGCATGCTTCATGGTTTCATACAATCCTTTGCCATTCTCCATGATGTTGGACTTGATGAAATCCATACTAGGTTGCTTAAGTCCAAATTGTTGGACTTAATGAAATCCATACCAAGAAGAACACCAAGTTACTTAGCCATGCAAATATCCACTTGCATTTTCACTTCAAAAATATTTAATAAGCTACTACAGACTGTATCTATTCTGACCATCAGTGCCTTGCAGCAATATATCCTTGATTCCTAGCTTTCTCCTGCTACAGTAATTGTTGTAAGCAGCCCTCTATCAAATTACAATTTACCCACATTTAAAGTTTTATTGTACATTACTGCCATTAAAAGGGAGTGAACATGCCCTATTTCACTGTGTAAAATAGAATAGCGTGGAACTGTACAACTCTTCATAATGATCCAATTTTGTATGAAATTCAGTTTCATTCTTGAATTTCCATACTTGGACATACTTGTGTAACTAGGTACTGATGGAAGCACTAAAGATTAAATTAGCCAGGACCAGAGGTGGTATTCAGCCGGTTTGGACTGATTCAGGAAAACCAGTCAATCAGTGCCAACAATCAGTTGGCCCCACCCACCCACCCACCCCCGCTCTATCCTTTATTTCCTGCTTTGTAGCTCATCTCAATCGCACAGCACAGCTGATTTCCCCCCCCCCTCATTGTTCTACTTATCATTGCTAACTTGGAAGGTAAGCAGCTGAGCTTTTAAATGCTCCATTTTCAGCGCTGCATGCAATCGCCTTAGGCCCATGAAGCACGTACTTACCGAGCCAATTGTTAAACCGGCAGCAATCCACCACTGGCCACCAGGACCAATTAAATATCAGAGACTGGACTTTAATACCAGTTTGATGTGCCTTAAGTAAATGTATTTCAAGGCAATCAGTGAATTCACACATTTTGCTTCCACTGCATGTATGACCTGGCCCATGATAACCTCATTCCTGCACATTTTATTGAAACAGAAATTTTGCCTTCTACGTGTTGGGTCTTAACGGCAGATTAATTGAAAACAGAATTTCTGGATGTTATTTTTTACTCTGGCTGCCAATGCTTCATTATAAACTTAGAACACAATAAAACGTTCCATTATGAAAGCAGAGACTGCAATAAACATAACTAGAAGATCAGACGGCATCTACAGAATGGCATTTGGAGTTTTCCTTGCACCTGCTCTAAAGCTACTCTAAAAAAGGTAGAGTTAGTTAGTTAGTTTAGTTAGTTTATTACATTTCTATACTGCCCTTCTCCCGAAGGACTCAGGGCGGTGTACAGCCATGTTAAAACACACATAAACTCACAAAATTTAAAAGCAATTTAAAACGAATATATAAAATTTGGCCCACAAAGTTAAAAATTGACAAACAACCCAATTTAAAATTCATATTCTAAGCCAGCTTGGCCTGTTGGAAGAAAAGGGTCTTAAGGGCACAGCGAAAGGTGCAAAGGTCGGGGATCATACAAACCTCCAGGGGCAGGTCATTCCAGAGGGCAGGTGCCCCCACAGAGAAGACTCTCCCCCTGGGTGTCGCCAGTCAGCATTGTTTGTGTTCTGTCCCCGTCCTCCACACACACAAATCCACACAAACGAGGGTTAAAGGACTAGCACACACATGGAAGGTTCGTTATCACGGCTTGGCAGCCCTATGTAAACCGGCTGCCAAGTTCTTTACTAAACAAGGGGGGGGATTCCTCCACCAGATAATAAAACACGTACATACCAGTTGAGGGAAATACAATTCAAAAGTCCAATCTTTCCAGCCGGCTGATGCTTAGCTCCAAGGACTAGCCAGGGTAAAACTTTGTCCGTCACAGAATTCCAACTGCTACCCCACTCCTTCATATAACCTGTGGGGTGTGGTCCTGTGACTCAGCTAATCCCTGGCACGCTTCCTCATTTGTTGGGCTCTTTTATCACGCCGGCGCTGACGTGGGTCCAGCCACCTCTGGCCTTCCTCATTATCCTCCGACTGATCGGAGACACCTGGCTCCTGACTCATCTCCTCTTCTTCAGCCGGCAGCTGAGGAATTGCCAGGGAGGAGGGGCCAGGGGGAGAAATAGGCCTGGCTGGCTCCTCTCCCTCCTGTTCGGAGCCTTCTTCCTCCGATGCAATGGGATCAGGGGTCGGAGCCACAACAGTTTGGCTGACAGCACCCTGAGGAGTCCCTCTCTGTGGGAGCGTATTGGCCGGTGGGAGCCTACTGGTGGCAGAAGATGATCTCGTACATAGAAGGTCTCCTGAAGTTGGGAAAAGAGGATTTGGAAATATCCTCCCTTCCCCTCCCTTTGCTAATACACTTCATACCTTTGTAAACTGAAAGACCATTCGCTCACAGCAACATCACTGGGGATCCATGCCATTTGGATGGTTTCAAATGAAGCTAGAAAAAAAGTGAAGCAAAATTAAATCAAAGCTACTTTTTTTTCCTTTTTTTTTTTTTTTTTTTTTGGCAGCATTGTAATTCCTTGTAGATCAGTAATATTCCACCGACTGGAATGGATAATTGAAATATGCCTCCCAAGCCGATTGAGTAGGTAACAGATTTTTCATCATCTCGTAGGAAACTGCCTCAGGAGAGTACTTTCCTATGTAAGTACTAGAGAAAAGATTGTGCCATGATAGTATGGAGTGTTTTATGTTACAGACAGCAACTGTACTTGCCATGTTCTGACAGTGTGTTGTATAAAGTAATTTTGTAGCCTGGGGAATATAAAATGTTTAATTGAATGTGAAGCTGATCATATGCATATTTAACTCAAATGTTTTTAGGGCATATTTAGGAAGGTTATTATCTTGATTTGAAAAAGAACTGAAGTAGAAGCAGCAACAGAAATCCTCCTAGGACTAACAGATATTGAGATGGTGACACCTACAAGGATTAATTTGCATGCAAAGAAATTTTTTTTTAAAAGAGACTTCAAAGTAAATAAAAAAAATTCCATAAATTATGTTTAGTTAAGTTGCAGCATGAGAACAAGATTGTCCTTGGTTAACAATGGTAATTGAGATAGGGAACTCCATTGCAAAGTGATATAGTTGTAAAATGCAATGTCACCTGCAGATTAGCAATAGCACTTAGATTTATATACCGCTTTACAGTGCTTCACAACTCTCTAAGCGTCAGCATATTGGACCCAACAATCTGGGTCCTCATTTTACCTCGGAAGGATGGAAGGCTGAATCAACCTTGAGCCTGGTAGGATCTGATCTGCCAAATTGCAGGCAGCCAGCAGTCAGCAGAAGTAGCCTGCAGTTCTGCATTTTAACCACTGTGCCACTGTGGCTCATAGTAATTAGGAATGATGTCATGTGAGTGCCACTTGCCAACTCTTTCTAGCTTCTCAATTGACTTTGCTTATTGGAAGACAGCAGTGAAAATTACAAATGGAAATCATGAGTCATGGAGCTGCAACCATCATAATTGTGAGGCAGTTACCAAGTGCCAGAATCTCAATCCCATGACCATAAGGGACACTGCTGTGGCCTCAACTATGAGAACCAACTGTAAGTCTCCCCATTTCGCACCATCATAACTCTAAATGGTCACTGAATCACATCCCATTCATATCGCAAGTACTGAGACACTTCTACGTTGAAAGGGTTAGCTGGTGACATCTCTGTTGCTCAGGGGACACCAGTTGGGGACTCCTTTCATATTCCCAGCAGGAGCTGAAGCAAAGGATGTGCCCCTCCCCACGGCAGCACTTGGTGTTGAACGCTCTTTGTCAAGCCAGTAACCTATCCACATGAGTCACTATGCTCCCAGATCATTAAATCATAATCATGGAGGCTACCTGTATTCTGAATTTAAATTTCAGTATCCTGAAATGATATCAGCATATAAATGATGGAAATCAAGTTGTGTTTCTGATCATGGGCCTGGAATCAACCTTAAAACCCCTTTGCTCAGAGTGCAGGAGGAAGTTGCCTGAACTTTAGCACTTTTTATCTCTTGGACTTAAAACTGGGGGAATCTCCTTCATTCTTGCAATCAACCTTTCCACATCACTTTCTCGGAAAGTCTGTTCTAAGTAAGCACCTTAATAGGAATGTGAGAACTACAAAGTGAAGATGGATTCACAGAGACTTAATGGTCTCACCAGTTAGGAAACAACACAAATATTGTGAGGAACTGAATGATACAACAATCTCTGATACCATTTGTTTATTTATTTGCAAATGTAAGATACCACATGGGGCTCACGTCTGGTAAGGATAGATCAGTAAAGATACAAAATAAATGTTCTTTTCCTCAACAATTCCTTCCCCTCCCATGTTTGTCTTTTTAGATTTTAAATCTGGAGGTATGAAATTGTTTTATCAATTGTTAGGGTGCCTAGGCAATTGGTTCTTTTGGATCCAAGGACAATGAAAACCCCAATAAATAATGGGATATTAAGCTTTATTTTTAGCTCAAGCAAACAGATTTAAAATCATAACATAAAAAGCATACATACTACAACTCAAATCTCTGTTCAATCTATGCCACCTCCTCCATGAAAATGATGCAGTTGTAAATTTGGATTTAAGATGTATATAAAAGAATTATATTCACATTCATTTCTTTAAATCAAATGTGTGAATATTAGCTTTTAGTTTGCATTCTTTGTGGTATATTTGCAGATTTTATAAAAATACCAAAAAAAAAAAACCCCTTAAAAAAAGCATACAGTACATACTGAGCAAGATGACACCCAAATCTCTTACAAGCTGTCAGAAGCTCCTTAATAATGATAGCAGAGTTATCCCAAGATACTGGCCAATTTCCACAGTAACCAGCACTAGGTTTTATGCAAACCAACAACAGCAACCCCACAGTTTTTACCAAAATCTGGCACCATGATTTTGGTCAGGAGACTGCAAAACCTGACCTTGATTGGATGGTACATGACTGAGATGAGAATCAAAAGTCTGAGACTTTCTCAGCAAGAGAAGCTTTAAAGCTCCCCACTTCTTCATTCAGTAAACAAGATTAGAAAATAAATAAAATTAAATTAAGCAGGCTACCTCAGAACGAATTCTAAACTTCTACACTTTTCTTAATATGAAGAAAAAAATCAAAATATGCCACCAGCTCTTTGAAATAACAATGGTCTTCTGTATTGCCACTACAAAACTATCTTGTTTTATATTAATCTGGAAGACACACCAGGAGCTTTTCAGTGTTTTTGTTCTTTGATAAAAAAATAGCGAAGTAAAAGAATTTTTTCATACAAAGGCAAAACTCAGTTTTAGAAATAAGGACAAGGTCTTGATCTGACTATTATGAACCTCTCTATTAATTTCATTTTACTTAGAAGCAAATTTCAATTGTGTATTTGAAAGAATTCATTCCTTTCAATACATTGCTTTTATCTTAATCCTTTGAATCCTAAAGAATTCTGCCCCTTACTTTATTTAACTGCACAACCAAATATAGTGTTGGAATTGTTGACTATTAAATGCAGATTCTCATAAGCTTTCATAGAAAAAGGTGACATTTTCTTTCCAAGAATAGCCCAAACTGAAATTGAACGATAGGACCCAGCTCTAAACCTTCCATGATGCAACTAAATGCTTGATCTTATTTGGATCACCTTCAGAGTATGCTTTCTTGGCCCTAAATAAATTCTCAATGCAACATCCATTTGTACCTTGTGCCCATTAGCACACTTTCAAAAGAAGATGAAGGGGAGCAGCTATCTTGCCAGAGAATAAAGGGAAATAGAAAAACTGAAGAAAGAAAACTTAGAACATGTCTGACTGCCCTGCTTTCAAGGATAGGTTCAGTGTTTCCATTAAATAATCAAGAAACTTATATGCTTCTTTCTTTGAAACTTACCGTATATACTCGTGTATAAGCCGAGTTTTTCAGCCCGTTTTTCAGGCTGAAAAACGCCCCCTAGGCTTATACATGGGTCACAAAAAAAATGACTTTTTCCCTGCAAGCTAGGAAAGAGCGGGAGAACGGGGTTTGCTTATCCCGCCCACTCCCAATCTATTGGGACTGCCTCCTGAGTGCCAGCTGATGGCTAGAGGGAAAAAAAACTTTAAATTCTTGCCGGGGGCTTCAAAGGCCCCCCTACAGCTGATCAGGATTAAAAGAAAACAAATGAGAAGATCGGTGCCGGCTGCAAAAAGGTGCCTGCTGCAAAGAGCACATTTTTTTTTCTCCTATTGCTGAAACCAAAAGTGAAACTAAAACAGCTTGTTGGCTTTGCTGTTTGCTAAGGCAGATTTCTTTTCTATTTCCTCATCAAAAAAGGTTGGTGC
>WNWU01000004.1:51428080-51468294 GCA_012654045.1 Ptyas mucosa
GGTGTTTGTATGTAGGTCTTTGGTTATTCGGGTTTTCTCCCGCGTAAAATTGGAAGTGTCTTGGCGACGTTTCGACGAAGTCTCATTCGTCATCTTCAGGCTGGTGTCTTTGGCTTTGTGCTTGTGCGAGCAAAGCGTGATCGGAGATGCCGTCTCTATCTATCTATCTATCTATCTATCTATCTATCTATCTATCTATCATCCATCTATATATCTATAGTAGCTATGGCACTGTTCAGCACTGTTGAGGGACATGAATAGCCGGGCTACAAATACAGTAGATCATCAGGATACGGTTTATGTGGATGCTAAGGATCAACATCAACCTGATGGCATATAACCAGTAAACAAGACAATTATTTTCCAATAGGCTCAGACTAAATTCTGGTGGTATGATCCACTCAAACTTTTCTTGACACTTCTGTTAAACAAATGATTATAAGGAGTATCCAGTAAACTAACAAGGGGTCTAGGTCAAAAAACAGCTACATATTTTAATGTATACTCTATTGTGCTAATAAATTCAGATTTACCAGGGATTACAGCAACCTAGCAACAGCAAAACTTATTGTCTTTGATGCCTCACACAGCAACTCTGGCACTATTGACTTTTTTTTTAATGCAATGGGCATAGTGAAGATTAGATGTAAATAAAAATGAAATTCATTTTTAGGAGATGGGAACCAAACATTGTGGTAGAATTAAAATAAGTCAGTGGAAAATGAAAGGCTATTCAGGTAGGAAATCTATTATATAAGAAACATAAGGAACCTCCAATATTTAATCCAGTATCTACACACATCTGCATAAATCACTCCAGGGAAAGTGTATCTAATCATGCTTCCATTCCCTCAGTGGTGAAATAGATAAAACACTAACTCAAAAAAAATATGTATAGATAGGTAGACAGATGGCTTGGTAAAAAATTATTTTCATCTTTTGAGGTAATGCAGCCACAATTATTTATTGCCTCATGATGTGCTTCATGAATTTGAGATCAGGGTATTTTATAACTGTATGACCCATAAATACTTGGTCACTTTCTATGGTATGCATATAACAACAGAGGGAAAATTGCACATAACCCCTAAACATATTTACTTAGACATAGGTTCTCTTCTTTTAAGTGAATGTATGTACATAACTGTGAATAGGATCCCATCCTTGTAAGCAAGGATCAATATACTGTGTGTGAGTATGTGTATGTGAGTGTGTGTTTATTTTAAAATCCTTTTAGTATTTTTAACTGTTATGTATTTTTAGAATTGTAAACTGCCCAGAGTTATTGACTAAGATGGGCAGCTATGGAAATTGAAATTTCTAGAAATAACTGAACTAAACTAAAACTAAAATTTCTAGAACTTTTAGAAATAATTAAAAGAAAAATAAATGTATTTGATGAATAATAAAATATTCATGAGTAAAAGTCACACCATGATTATTCTATATAATAACTCTACCTTGATCAATCGTAAGAATGTAGGTGGCTGAAGAGTTCAGTCGATTTCTGACCCTAATGAGTTTGGCATCCAGTTAGACTCATGTCTATTCTATATAATTACTTTAAAAAGCTTAAACTTAAAAATGAACACCTTTCTATTAAAATGTATGTGAACATTTCCTAAAATATTTTTTACTTGTATACATTTCTGCTAATATACATATTTCCTCCATATTCATTCATTTTTGGAGCTGAGAATTGGACCACTTGGATCCATGCACACACTTTAAACTTAATTGGGTTCCCATTTGCCCATTAACTTGGCAAGGGCAACTTCAGCCAATGCTTGAAAATGGTAACTAGATCATCTTCTCCAGCATCCTGAGCAATGTGGATGGAATAAGAACCCTATTCAGGAATTCTCCTTTAGGAAAAGTTGAGGCTGAGAGAAGGAAGAGTCAAAACTAGCATACTGGTTCTACTCAATGTTGTTGCCCTTTTAGCCATTCTTCCTGCATTGGGGGGCAAAATTCTGCAAGTGGCAGGTTGGACTATTTCAGGAAGCCTTTTGTGCAATTTATAGCTCTTACTTTCAGGATTTTCTATGGCAGGAAGGACAAAAGAACAACCTTGCTGTAGACATTCACTCTCAAGAGGTGGGATGGCAATGAAAGCCACCCAAACCTCCAACTTATCTTTACTCTCTCCCTTTACATGCTCATTCTACCTCAGTCCAGAAAGGTTGAACAAAGTTTATGTCATAAAATGTTCAGCTGATATCTAGATTTATTGATAAAAGCTAGAATTGCATTAGATCGACAGGGTTCTAAATTAAGAATTACAATGTACATATGGAATTTCAGTTCCATGAATTTTTTCTAATACATCATTCTATTACATCCTATTTTTTTAATGCGTTTTATAAAACTACAATTTCACACTCAGGTAAATTAATTCTGAGTTAGTGTAAAAAAGTTAAGAAACGATGTTACGAAAGAGTGAAAATCCTTTACTCTTTTAGAATTTTAGAATTAAGGTATTTGGAACAATGCATTGTCATAAGATCTATTTTGGTTATAACTTGAACTAAGCAAATCCTAATGGAAATACATACAGAATTTACTCACTAACATTCACTAGCAACATTCTAATGTTCTAATGTGATTAAAGAAGCTCGCAGAAATATACGGCAGGTTGAGTGGTCATTATTTGGCTCAAGAAATACACCTCTGCAGAGTTCTTGTAGATTTTTCAAGGTTTATTTCTCCTTTACAATAGAATAAATGTTCCTGTGGAACTCGGGATTTTACTTTGAAGCCTACTATTTATAAACAGCATCTAAATCCCTCATGAGGTTAATTGAATAACCACAAAATACGAATCCTCTTTTCTTCCCCTAGAAAAAGAAAGGAGGGGGAAAAAAAGAGAGAACAGAAGAAATTAAAGGAAGAGCACATTCAAAGATGATATTTGCTCAAAACCTGGGAAAAGTTGCTATGGAAACCATATTCTTTGGATCCATAAATATAGTTAACATAAGCAGAAGCAGAAGTCAAGTCCAGTTGGAATGAGGTCAGAAAACAAGGAAGATTTGACAATGGGGGTGATTTTGAATCTCAACATTGTTCCCTCCCTTTTCCCCACACTCCTATCCTAATATCTGTTTCTCAGTGTATCTTTTTAATCTAAACTGTTATGTTTTAATGGAACATTCTTTATACCTTCCCTCTCAGTTTTGTCTTACAGGAACATAAAAACTGCTTTTTCGTACAAACAGAATAAAAGTGACTATTTCAAAACCCTATGGGGCATTCTGTGCATTATCCACATATTGGAAAATAGTGGAATATTTTTCTTCTGTTTCAACATATTTGTTAAGGTTCACTGGGAACCTCAGAGAAGACTACACACCAGTGGTAACCCCAAAAATTGAAAAAGATATGTCCTAATGGGAAATATATTTTATTGATTGATTTATTTATATTCTGTTTTTATTATTTTATAAATAACTCAAGGCAGTGAATATACCTAAATACTCCTTCCTCCTCCTTTTCCCCCTGTAATGGCAACCCTGTAAGGAGAGGTGAGAGAGTGTGACTGGCCCAAAGTCACCTAGCCAGCTTTCATACCTAAGTCAGGACTAGAACTCACAGTCTCCTGGTTTCTAACCTGGTGCCTTAACTACTAGACCTAACTGACTCTATTTATTTATTGGTATAGATCAGCATCACGCACAGGCAACGCACACCCCGGCTACACAAAGGCAAAAAATGTCACAATACGTTAAAATACGTCACATGACACGATCAGGTTTTACACCCATGGTATAGATCAATATGGGTAACTTGCATCTTATGTAATTCCATTTTGGGGACACCCCAAATTCTTGGAAAATACAATGCTGAAAAATAGCAGTATGCTTCCCACCTAATTTTCAGAAAGAAAGAAATGAAAATCATGTGCAAATCATCATAGCAGCTTAAATACAACAACAGCGATGAACAACAACAAAGGCAGAATACTATTCTATTGTCTTATTCTCCACTGCAGTCTTTGACCATTATAAAAATATATTTAAAAATACAGCCCTCAACCATCAACAGGATATCTACCTTGATGTAGGCCAACCGGATTCAGTAAATCTCTTACTTTAATAATCATTTCGTTATTTCAGAACCTGGTTAATGGGATGAAGCATACCACACTGGTGTCCTGACCAAGGGATGCTTGGGTTGGAAAGACCCATGGGATAGTCTGCACCAGTGGTGAAATCCAATTTTTTTTACTATCGGTTCTGTGGGCATGGCTTGGTGGTCGTGGTGTGGCTTGGTGGGTGTGGCAGAGGAAGGATACTGCAAAATCTCCATTCCCACCCCACTCCCTGGGGAAGGATATTGCAAAATCTCCATTCCCACCCCACTCTGCGGCCAGCTAGAGGTGGTATTTCCCTGTTCTCCAAACTACTCAAAATTTCCACTATCGGTTCTCTGAACTGCTCAAAATTTCCGCTACCGGTTCTCCAGAACCTGTCAGAACCTGCTGAATTTCATCCCTGATCTGCACACACAAATATCTATTTTGCAACTCTTGATAATAAAAGGACTCCATGAAAATTTCAGGAAGTTCAGAACATAAAAGACCTAGTGGACAACCATTTAAATATGAGCCAGTAATGTGTAGCAGCTGCTAAAAAGCCAACACAGTTCTAGGCTGCATAAACAGAGGGATAGAATCAAGTTCACATGAAGTGTTAATACCACTTTATAATGCCTTAGTAAGGCCACACTTGGAATACTGAATTCAGTTTTGGTCACCATGATGTAAAAAAAGATGTGAAGACTCTTGAAAGAGTTCAGAGAAGAGCAACAAAGATGATTAGGGGACTGGAGGCTAAAACATATGAAGAAAAGTTGCAGGAACTGAGTATGGCTAGTTTAATGAAAAGAAGGACTAGGGGAGGCATGATAGCAGTGTTCCAATATCTCAGGGGCTGCCACAAAGAAGAGGGAGTCAAGCTATTCTCCAAAGCACCTGACGGTAGGACAAGAAGCAATGGGTGGAAACTAATCAAGGAGAGAAGCAACTTGGAACTAAGAAGAAATTTCCTGGCAGTTAGAACAATTAATCAGTGGAACAACTTGCCTCCAGAAGTTGTGAATGCTCTAACACTGGAAGTTTTTAAGAAAATGTTGGATAACCATTTGTCTGAAGTGGTGTAGGGTTTCCTGCCTAAGCAGGGGGTTGGATTAGAAGACCTCCAAGGTCCCTTCCAATTCTGTTATTCTATTCTATTCTATTCTATTCTATTCTATTCTATTCTATTCTATTCTATTCTATTCTATTCTATTCTATTCTATTCTATTCTAAATTGTCATCCAGATTTACTTGTTGATGAAATGTCCATCCTGAAAATAAGTTTTCATCCAGTTAAGGAGACCTTGCCTCAAAATAAGTGTGGAGTTACAAGCAAATTAGTTTGAAGGAACAAATAACATTTTTGAGTCTGTGTACATACTGGTTCTGTTTCTGCATTCTGCAGTATGGAACACTGTGTTTTCATTTAGATTCAAATTAGATTACCAGCTCAGATGCATTTGGGCAAAGCCTCATATTCTGAAAATCTCTTGACATTCTTCTCCAATGGTATCCTCCGATTCTATATCTGGCTTGTTATGGACACATTTCTGCTCCCCTCTCTTGTATAAAGTGCTATTTTTTTAAATAAATCCTGTTTGGATTTTAATCCTGTGGGATTAAAATTAGGCTATGGATTAAAATTGCCTGTGTTCACGGACCTCAGCAAAACCTTCTAATAGAAGGTGCATTCTATTTCATTTATTTATTTATATATCAAATTTAGAGTCCATTGACAGAGCGACTGTGGTTTTATCCCATGATTGCCTATTCTCATTGTAGAAGAGAAATAATAGTTTGGTAGTTAACTATTCATATGAGGATATAATAATTGCTAGCATCAGTATTAATAAAATCTCAGGTGTCCTTTCAGAAGTATGATAGACTCCCCCTGTCAATCAGTGTAAGTAACATTGCCTAGATAAATTCATGATCTCACTTGGAAAAGTTTGATTTATATACTACATAAGAAATGATATATTGAGCAGCTGCTTCCTGGAAAAAAAAAATATATGTCTGGCAAAATATCCAGAGAACATGGATGCATTGCTGATGCCTTTACTAACAGATCAATGAAAGCTAGATGCTGAAATGTTTTCAGTTTAAATCTTCCCAGTTTGTTCATTTTTATCACTCTTGCCTGTTTTCCCTTCATGTGGCAGTATGTTCTTCTTTAGGATCTTGAAGATTCTCTTGGGAGGATCTGCTGAAGGCTTCTCCCATGGGAAAAACTTGGGTTTTGCAGTTTGCAAAAAGTAATGGCAGGATTGCTCCCTAAAGTGCTCTATGGGTAAAAGGTATCTAACAAACACCAGAAAGTATGATAAAATTCAGGCACACCCTTAGCCTCTATAATACAGTATCAAAAACAGTCCAAACATCTTGTGCCAGTTATCTCCTCAGGTCAGAATTTATTTTGCTTTTCTTTTTTTTTAACAAATGGAACTTGAAGAAAAGGAATAAGTGAGACTAAAAACAGGAAATGAATCCATCATGGTTAACCATTACCTAGTATTTTTGGAAATTGTACTCCAAAATACTTCGAGGTTTCAGGTTCTATAACTTTACACTTTATTAACATATTGAAAGTAACCAGATGATCAAATTCAGATGGTTACCACCTAATTCTGAGGTGTTTAAAAATAAGTATGGATTTTTTATTTTATTTTTTATTTTTAATTTTATTTATATGCCGCCCTTCTCCGGAGACTCAGGGCGGCTTACAATGCGTTAAGCAATAGCCTTCATACTTTTGTATATTTATACAAAGTCAGCTTATTACCCCCACAAACCAGGTCCTCATTTTACCTACCTTAGAAGGGATGGAAGGCTGAGTCAACCTTGAGCCTGGTGAGAATTGAACTCGCAGTAATTGCAGGCAGCTGGATGTTAAATGCTGCCTTAGTAGGAGGCATTAGCCTCCTACACCACTCAGGCTCCTACACCACTCAGGATTTAATGCAGGGGTGAAATCTACTTACCTTCCTTACCAGTTTGGGAGTGCATGCGCCATGCGTCACGTGTGCAGCCCTTCTGCGCATGTGTAGAAGGTTAAAAAACCACATTACTTCCTGGTTAAAACCAGGAAGTAATGACACCCAGGCAGGTGGGTGGAGCTTTGCTCCGCCATCGCTACTGGATCGCCAAACCACTGGCCAAGATCGCTACCAGACCAGATCCGGCCTGATCCCAGAGCATTTCACCTCTGATTTGATGACCTCATTCAAAGACATTTCAGTGGTGGAAACTGAAAGTGGCTAATGTAACTTCAAGGTTGTTGTTTTTTTAAAGGTTCGATGTGACTCTAGATCACAGGTGTCAAACTCGCTGTGTCATGTTGCTGTCACGTGTCTTATCGCAATGTTTTTTTTCCCCTTCACGGAGCTGGGATGATACGGCCTGCACATGACGCAGCTGGCCTGTGGGGCTGCCAGTTTGATACCCCTGCTCTAGATAATGTCAGATTCACCTGATTAACATTTCATCTAGATAAACTGGTGAAAACCATGATTAAAGTGTGTAAAAAGCTGTTTCAGAAGGTCAGGTGTCAAATAAAACTCATTGTATTGTGGTGCTAGTGGCAACCACCACCATTAGGACAGAAAATAAAAGTCAGAATAGATGCCAGGTTATAGGGACTTAAAAGGAATGACTAAAACTCCCTGGAACATTGAGTTGCAATCTTCCAATAATGAGACTCCAATAAACTAGGGTCCAATTAAATTGTACATCAACATAAGCTAATAAGAATAGCATGGTTTGTGACAACAAGTTCATAATGCATCTATGTATGGATCATCACTACAGAAAAATAATAAACACTTTTTTTATTTATTATGGATTTATTATGGATTTCTTTATATGCAAAGTAACAAGCTCAATAAGAAACAGCAGTTTACAGAAAGGTTGAATGAAGAGGGATGTAGATGCTGAAAGTTGGTTGAGGACTTTTTTCAGGGTGTGGCACCATCATAGTAAGTGAACTGCAAACACACTAAGTGGCTCAGTGGCTAAGACACTGAGCTTGTAAATCAGAAAGGTCGGCAGCTCGGCGGTTCGAATCCCTAGTACAGGTCTCCTGCATGAGCAATGGGTTGGACTAGATGACCTCCAAGGTCCCTTCCAACTCTGTTACTGTTACACACCTGAATTTAGTAAACCTGAAATATGTCCATAAAGGAGAACTAGGAGAAGAGACTGAATTCCCAATGAAGAACTGAACCAGCTGCTCAGATAAATCAGTGGCTGGAGGCATCTAATTCAAGTAACAGAATGGGATTTGAAGATTGGAGGTCCAGTAAATGATTTATTTTTTATTTTCTTTGCTCATTGTGTCAATCAATATTCATTCATGTTATTTTTTCCAATTTTGATTTTTTTTTAAAAAAAAGTACAAATATGTTTTTAATAATAGTTTGCCTTCTTTTCCTGCAGGCATGTGTTATCTCACTGCTACACATTCTTTGTCTACTTTCAATCCCAATAACAAACACTTTCTGAATTGCATCTTTTGTAAAGAAAAAAGAGCCGTTTTTTAACATCAGTTTCTTATAGAAGCAGCCAGGGGTTTTTTTAAATGGTCAAGCAATTAATTGTTGTTGTATGTAAACAAATGTGACATCTATAATTAAACATTTCCAGTAATCTGATGTTTTAGTAAGAGAGTCTGTTGTATGAGACCAAAAATACATGTAACGAGGCTAGATATTTTACCTTATCTTAATAATAGAACAGGGGATGCGGTGGCTCAGTGGCTAAGATGCTAAGATTGAAAGGTCAGCAGTTCAGCGGTTCAAATCCCTAGTGTCACATAATGGGGTGAGCTCCTATTACTTCTCCCAGCTTCTGCCAACCTAGCACTTAAAAGCATGTAAAAAATGCAAGTAGAAAAATAGGGACCACCTTTGGTGGGAAGGTAACAGCGTTCCATGCGCCTTTGGTGTTTAGTCATGCCGGCCACATGACCATGGAGACATCTTCAGACAGCGCTTGCTCTTCAGCTTTGAAATGAGATGAACACCGTCCCCTAGAGTCAGGAACGACTAGCACATATATGCAAGGGGAACCTTTACCTTTACCTAATAATAAAACAGCCAATAATTATTTTTGCCACTGAGATCAAAATTATTCTACCTCTGAATGTACCCATCCTGCCTAAAATTTATATATTTTTATTGAAGACATAGTCTACCTTTCTTTTCAGGCAGTCCAGTTGGCAAACCACAAAATATAAATTAGAAACAGGGTCTGATTCCCCCTTTAAAGCTATTTAAATCAAGACTTCTTGTCAACAAAGCATAAAAACCCCGAATTACAATTTGTATCTGATGTATCTATACTCAGAAGTGAGAATCCCACAGACGTCAATGGAGTTTACTCCCAGATTAGGGGGAACAGGTTTGCTATTGTAATGATACATGTTCTTGTGTCTCTCCCGATGCTGTCTATATTTTTCCCAGATGATTCCAAATTAAGTTGCCTTCCTAATGCAGCTCCTCATACATTCTTTTGAATCAATATCCCGAAACAAGATAATTACATTTAAAATGAATTACACATTGTCATTTACAATTTAGTTACTAGCCTGAGACGTCAGTGAGGTCTCTGCTCCTTCGAAACTTCTTTGAGTACTAGAAACAATGGAAAGCTTTGTTTGAGACAGAACAGAGCAGAATAACAAAGTTGGAGGGGGCCAACCTCTTGCTCAAGCAGCCCTATGCCACTTGAGACTAATGGCCGTCCAATCTCATCTTAGAAACCTCCAGTGATGGTGTACCCACAACTTCTGAAGCAGGGGAGAAATGCTCCCGGTTTGGACCGGATCACCCAATCCGGTTGCAATGGCGGCGAGTGGTTCAGAGAACCAGTAGCAAAAATCCCTGCCCCCCCCCATGCCCACCTGAGCAGCACGATCATCAGAGTCTTTTTTTTACATTTTTTTATTGAAAAGTTTTACACAAAAGAAATCCCCCCCAGTATTCCCCCACCCTTTTTCCCTCCCCCCAACCCCCCCCAACCCCCCTTCCCACCCTCCCACCCCAACTTCCCAGAACAAAATACAGGGTATTTCAATTACCAATCATAAGCTACATTAACCTAACTAACCTTAAACTATCAAATCCCCAACTCTACTATTAATATCACAATAAATCTAAAGTTTAACATTCATTTGTAAGCTATTTGATATTTTCTTCTCTGGTACTTATTTTGAATGTAATCAATCCATCTTCTCCATTCTAATATATCTCTCTCTTGCGTATAGTCCTTCAAATACGCTGAATTTTTTGCCATTTCCGCTAAGTTTGTTACTTTCAGTATCCAATCTTCAATGGTAGGCACAGAGTCCTTCTTCCAATGTTGCACAACCAGCAGCCTAGCTGCCGATATTAGATTTAAAATCAATTTCATCTCTAATGATGTACAACCATTTGTTATATCCAGTAAAAACAATTGCGGCGTAAATTTCAACCTTCTTTTCAAGATATTCTGCATCACCCACCAAATTTTTATCCAAAATGCTTTGATTTTCTTACAAGTCCACCATATATGATAATAAGTTGCATCATCACGGTCACATCTCCAACATTTAGCTTGCAAGTTAGGATACATACATGATAATTTTTTAGGGTCTAAATGCCATCTATAAAACATTTTATAGAAATTTTCCCTTAAGTTTTGTGCTTGCGTAAATTTAACATTTATAACCCAGATCTTTTCCCAAGTTTCTATCATCACTGGTTCCTGAAAATTTTGTGCCCATTTTATCATACAATCCTTAACCAATTCCGTTTCCGAATCTGTTTCCAATAATGCATTGTACAACCTTTTGATATGCATTTGACTTTGATCTCTAATCTGTTTTACCAGATTTTCCTCATTTTGCATACCTTGAATTGAATCACTAGTGTATAACTTTGTATAAAATTCTAAAGAAGATTTTTTAATCATATTCTGTTGATAAACTTCCTTACCTCTAAATTCTATCTTATCAATAACTCGTGATTTTTGTTTTTTCCTCAACATATAGGCCAACCATCTACCTGGTTTATTAGCATTGCAAAATGTATTATGTTTAGCATATTGTAAACTAGTTGCCACTTGGTCAGCCATGAGCATATTAAATTGCTCTCTTAGTAAATTTATTGTTTCTTTCACTTTCTTGTCTCCTGGGTTAATTATAAGCAATTGTTCTTTCTTTTTTATTTCCTCCTCAATCTCTTTCTGCTTCTTTTGTTGTTTTGATCTATGCTTATTATTCATATGTATCAATGTTCCCCTCATATAAGCCTTGCTTGCGTCCCATACCATTTCCATAGAGGTACCCTTATACATATTAATAGCAAAAAATTCTTTCATTTGTTTTTTAAGCTCATCCTTTCTCCCCTTTCCTGTTCCAGTTCCAACCAAACCGGGCTATGATCAGTTAGGGTTCTTGGGCATATCTTCGTCTTCTTCACCCTAGAAAGGAAATCATTTGTAATTAGTATGAAATCAATCCTAGAAAAGGATTGATGTCTATCAGAAAAAAAAAGTAAAATCTCTCTCCTCTGGATTCCATACTCGCCAAATATCTCTCAATTCCATCTCTTCCATCATATCAAAAAAAGATTTAGGTAATTTCACACATGTAGAAATCTGACAAACTTCTTTTATCTCTCTGTGTGTCTACTACTCCATTCCAGTCACCCATTAGTATAAAAAATTTATAATCCCATTGTGTTATCTTGGTATGTAAAATTTTATAAAATTTATCTTCTTGTTGATTGGGCGAATATATTCCAATTAAAAGCATCTTCCCATTCTGAGTTAATAATTCAATTGCAATATATCTGCCTTGAACATCTGCTTCAATTAAATTAGTTGATAGTCCTTCTTTACATATATAACTAAACCATTTTTCTTCTCTGATGTTGATGCCACAAAGTGCGTACCTAATCTTGAATTTATCAAGTATTTTTGATCTGATAATCTAATATGTGTTTCTTGCAGGCAGATGACATCATTCTTAAATTGTTTCAAGTAATGAAATATTTCCCTTCTTTTCTGTGGTGAATTTAAGCCATTGACATTCCAGGATAAAAATTTAGTTGCCATCTTTGGCCCCTCGAAGCTTAGTGAGCATACGCTGAAGATCCTCCTCAATCTTACTCTTCGGCCTAGCCCCTCCCACTGCTTCTGTTTTTTGAACTTGAGTGGAACTTGAGATTGTTGCTCTTTTAGTTGTTCTTGACATTTTTTTTAAAAAAAATTGATTTATATGCCGCCCTTCTCCGGAGACTCAGGACGGCTTAAAATACGCTAAGCAATAGCCTTCATACTTTTGTATATTTATACAAAGTCAGCTTATTGCCCCCACAAACTGGGTCCTCAATTTACCTACCTTAGAAAGGATGGAAGGCTGAGTCAACCTTGAGCCTTGGTGAGATTCGAACCTGCAATAATTGCAGGCAGCTGATGTTAATAACAGGGCTTTAGATCACTGTACTATCCAAGGCTCTTTACAGGTTGCTTGTGTCATTCGCTGTTCTCTTGGTTCATCTGTCTTCTTGGGTGGTTCAGGAATTAGTGATAGGCCCTCGAGTTGCAATAACTCTTCTTCCATAGTAATTCCTCCAGCTGCAACTTCAGCATAAGTTTGTATCTGCTTTCAATCTTTCTCTTGTTCTGACATCTCCTTTATCTTTCTACCCCCCCCACCCCACCGGGTGAGGGTGGGTATCCAGCTTTTAGAACATTGACATAAAAGTCTTTTGCCTTCCAAGGTGTATTTAAACGGTGTCTTTCTCCACCATAATTCACTATTAGACCAGTTGGAACATCCCATCTGTACTGGACTTGCCGATTTCTCAATTCATTTACCAGGAATCCAAAATCCTTTCTACTTCTTAACATCTTGGGAGGAATCTCTTTCAGAACCACTAATTCTTGTCCATCCACTTGAACTTTAGTCTTGTAGGAAGCTTGTAGAATATCGTTTCTAATCCTCCTAGTTGTAAAGTAGATCACCACATCTCTTGGGAGCTGCCTTTGTCTTGCCACCCAGGAATTAACCCTGTAGATCTTGTCAATTTGGATTGCTACATCATTCGGTCTATCTTCAATTATCACAGCCAAAGTTCCAGCAAAATATCCCCTAAATTTTCATGACTATTTTCTTTTAATCCTCTCAGTCTCAAAGCAAATTCCATGGATCTGTATTGTAACATGATCATATCATCATCCACCTTCTCTGTTTTAGTCACAATTTCTGCCATTTTATTTTCCAGATTCAAATTAGCTTCATTAATCTTTTACTCTCTGCTCCAGCTGAACAAGGTGTTTTGTCAATCCTAAAATTGCTAGAATAATATCTTCTCTTATTTCATTATGCTTTTCTTCCACAACATCTTTAATTGCTTTTATATCTGCCGCAAATTCTTTAAGTTTTCCATCCATAATTACTGTCTGGTCATTCATAGCTGTAGTTTGATTATTCATGGCTTCTTTTATAAATTCTTTAAGTTCTTTTAAAGAAGCCTCCTGGGTCTGTGATTCCACTGGAAATTGTGCTTTCTGTGTCACTACTGAGACTATTGGGGAGCCTCCTGCACTTTTAGGAACTCCTGGCTTAACTTGTTTAGAAGCCATCTTATAACAAGAAAAATATCTTTCCCTTTAGCAGCCACAAAGTCTCTTAAACAGTTCTCAGGCAATTTTCAAAAATAAATTTATGATTTATCAAGCAAAAAAGTCTTTCCTCCAACTCCACCAAACTCCCAGTCCAGCAGCTCTACTTTCATTTCTAACTTTCACTTTCATGCCCTCAACAAAGGCGCCATCTTCCAGCCTCCAACACAAAAGGGTTCAATTAGAAACAAAGAAGCCTGGAGCTAAGCATTGATACTTGCGAATTACTTGTTCTACTGCTTCCGCTCTGCCTGCTCTTGGGCTCAATCAATCTCCTTTTTGACAGCAGGGTTGGTCACAAGGTCTGGCTCTGTTTAAAACAGAGTCGTCCCAGATCTGGAGCTTCAGTGGGTTAAACGGGGGGCTCTCACCCTCCAAGCCTCTGGAATTAATCCAGAGGCTTTCGGGGAGCTCTACCCTCACCCACCTGCTCTCCTCTCCTTCTTCTCCCGAGGGAGAGGTTTTGAAGCTGCCAGACAGCCGTTTAGCGCTGTCAAGGCAGCTTTTACGTGATCGCGGGGCTAGCGGTCCGCTAGGACTGTCCGCAATGCCGGCGGTGCCAACCGGAAGTCCCCCCCCCTTTTTTTTAATTTTTGAAAATAAACCTCTTCGGAAGAGGTTGTAGAAAAAATGCTTTTAAAAGTTTTTTAAAAAAGCCTCTGATAATCGCGCGGCTCAGCTGGGATCGTCAGAGCCTTTTTAAAGCATTTTTTCTACAAGATCTTCAGAGGTTGTAGAAAAAATGCTTTTAAAAGGTAAAAAAAAGACTCTGATGATCCCAGCTGAGCCGCGTGATCGTCAGAGGCTTTTTTTTTTACTTTTAAAAGCAATGCTTTTAAAAGTAAAAAAAAAGATTGCACGTGACAGCTGATCACCCCCGCTCCCTCGTGCACTGTTCTACTTACCCCATGCCTCCTTTTGGCGTGGACTGCGTCTGCACACCTCACATTTGATGCGTGATGCGCACTGAGCATGCACAGCCAGCGAACCGGTAGTAAACCAGTTTAGAGTTCACCACTGTTCTGAAAGCAAGCCATTTAGGCAAATATTTCAAATGTTCTAACTGTAGCTTTCCACCTTCCAAAGTTTATGACATTTAGGAATCTGTTTCACTTTTTTATTATTTTTTTTCACACTGTGGAAAACAACACAATTTATAATACGTTCATCTGACAAATATTCAGAGGATTGCACGCCAAACCTGGCATGACAGTCCAAGCATCATCTATCTCACAGTCCTTACTGAACTTCTGTTATATCTGTTGGCAATTAAGGCATCAAAGACTCTAAAGAAGCCTCTGAAGAGTTTCTGCAGAACTTTCTAGATGTTTTCCTCAACATAAGATTTTACTTTAAAAAAAAAAATCTTTTATAGATAAGCTTTCCTGCCACTACTCTAGCATTAATGACAATTAGGAGGGGATTTAATTTTCCTTGCATAAGGAATAAAACAGTTTTGAACTCCAAAAGCAGGACCCAAAAGGATATATTATAGTCCAGATGGTCTTTGTTACTATCTTTTCTTTTTTAGGTAGACACGCTTCAGCTCTGCCTCAGGAAAGCTTGAAGCCCGTGAGAAACTTTCTGAGTTTCTTTTTCGAAGGCAGCAATCTTTCCCACCGGGGAAGATTTTGAAAAACTCTTCTCTGAACTGTGTCAGTTAATGCTAGGACTGTTTATTCATTGTCTAAAAAAAAAAAAAAAAACAGATTTTTCTGTTGGGCAAAAAAGTGACTGCACATTAGGTTGATGCAAAATAATTTAAGTTCCCTTTGATGAAAAGGAATGAATGCATCATGGAGGCAGTGTGATTCTTTTTATTAGAATGAAAAGAGGACAGACTCTTTATAAAGTAATTTACATTGCCTTAAACCATTGGTTGCATGCCTGGGAAAAAGGCTTCTTTGAGTAAAGTGCTTAAGGCTGGCTGGGTGACTTGAGACGCACTGTTAGATGGATGGATGGATGGATGGATGGATGGATTTATTTATTTATTTATTCATTCATTCATTCATTCATTCATTCACTTTTATTTATTTGTACTTTGTATTTCTTAATTACCCATCTCCTTCAGATATCTTGCAATACTTCCCTTAGCATGTGTTGATGGCCCTCAACATATATTGATTGGGAAGATCTTTGGTACATGCGAAGAGGGTCATGCTCATGATCCCATCTTAATGATTTCTTGCTTTGACTACTGCAATGTATTAAAAATGGGGCCGCTTTTGAAGATCGTCCAGAAATTTCAGCTGGTTCAGAATGCAGCAACTCACATGGTATTGGATGCCTCTTGATTCACTTAGTTCCACGCTTCTTCCTGTGTGCAATTCAAGGTACTAGCTATTACCTTTAAGTCTTGTATGGGACAAGCAGGGCTGGGTTATATGTGGGACCTACTCTCCCTAAGATGTTTATAGAGATTCTCAGTCATCCAGGTCATGCTGTCTCAAAGATGCTTTTTCAGGAAGCAACTGGACTGTCTTGTGGTTTGTTTGTTTTTTTGAAGACATTTTTTCTTTTGAAAAAAAAAAAGAAAACAATGTCCTGTTGCCTCCTGAAAAAGCACCTTTGGAACAACCATGACCTGGATGACTGATCTTCTCTACAGACTTTTAGCTATACAATTTGGGATGAACACCCTTTGAATGGTGTGTGAGTAGCAATGGATTTCCAGAGGAAAAATTGCAGGAACCAGGAGCACTACTCAGGTGACCCTGAGGACACAGATAAACCTCCAAGTGCTTCAATGACCCTCTGAAAGGATGCAAATGACCAGCTGTCTGCAAGGAATATAAATCCTTCCATCTCCCACTATCCTTCAGAGCTGAAGAAGCTTCTTGGATGAGAAGTGAAATGTTCTCAAAAGAAAAAACAAGAAAGTCCAATTGCCTCCTGAAAAAGCACCTTTGGGTCTCCCTGACAATATTTTCTGGTCCCAATAGGTCAGATACAGTGGGCATGCTAAAGGTTCCTTCCCTTACATGTTGCCATCTAGCAGCAGCTAGGAAGCATGCCTTTTCTGTGGCAGCCCCTACCTTATGAACACCCTCTCCCTTGAGATCTGACAGATTCCCCATCGTCTTAGGCTCTTCCAGAAAGAGCTGGCCAGGCATGGGGATAGCAACATTGAAAATTCAGGGGACCATAAAGTTGAATGATGATTTTTGATTGGGCATCAGGTTTTTCAGGTTTTTTTGGACCGTTTCATTACTATGTTTTTATTATTACTGACAGTTGCCCAGAATGTTTCCCCCCAAATGTGATATAAACCTTATAAATAAAAACTTTGCATTATTTTGTTGTTTGTACAATATGCATAATTGTTCACTTCTCAATTACAGTGACGGCCAATTTGGAGTGGAATGAAAGTCTCCAAAAATTAACTTGTTTCCAAATATGCTTCTCAGGCCACCATAAACCATGCATGAATTCTTAGAAAATGTAAAATAAATAGTCTGTTGGCGTCTACCTGCCTAGGAAAAAGAAAATGTCCAGCTATCTATGGTAGTCATTATGCAAGAATGCTAATTCCATTATTTCAATTTGCATGGGAAGAGTTCATTTGAAGAGGAGGGGTTTTTCATGCTGAAAAATAAAAGGGAATTGTGATTGTTTCTCAGACATTTGACACTGCAATGGTTTCAGAGCTGCAAAAGAGAGAGACAAATAGAAAGACATAGAGAAAGAGAGTTTTACGGCCCACAGTTACTCACCCTCATTGTAACCCTATGGCACAATCAAGGGTAAAGTGCTTTGAAGTTTGCTACCAGTTTGATTTGCTATCAGTTCACTGCATGCACACCAAACGCACACTTTGTGCGCCTGTGCACTGCAGGCGCTACCATGCAGCGCTGAAAAAGGAGGATTAATCAGCCTTTTTAAAGGTAAGTAGAACAGCGAGTTGGGGCAGCTGTGCCGCACGATTTAGATTCACTAGAAAGCAGGATTTTCATTGGAACCGGTAGCATTTCACCCCTGGGCACAATTAGCTTGATTTCATTCTTATAGCTATACTCAACAGAAGGTGTTAGGCCCTAAATTCACATACCCAAATATTGAGGATTGTGATAAGCATGCTACTGTAAGTAGGTCAAAAGGAGCATCTCCCAGACCTATGGGGAAAAGAGTTCAGAATTTCAATGATCCATTCACATTTCCTGCCCTGAGTGTGTGTATAGTTTTATAAACCCCAAGAATGTTTATTTTTTTTGTAACGCTCCTCTGCATTTGAAGCAACAGTTCCTGCATATTTGTTTGGATTGTGTTTCATTAAATGATTTATCATATTGCCAGCAAGATGCATCACATTCACCAGAATTGTTCTTTGCTAATCAAAAGAGTATATGCTGAGAATGCATATTAGGATGGATTCCAGAAATCTACATTATCTTAACAAGTTCATAGTGTGCCAGAGGCATTTTCTCCCCATTCTTTCCATTTTTCTCTATTAAAAATTATTTGAAGCAATTAAAAGAGGTGAGGAGGGTTGGGTAGATTCCTCATCAAGAAACATGAATAATCTCCTCTCTATTAAAAACTGTACCAGTCTGGTTGGGTGATAAAATTCTATTTCCTGCTTCTATTGCTTTGGTCCTACTATATTATGTTTCCATAATAAACAACTCAAATGCTTTCTTCCTGAACTTGGGTTCCCTTTTGGGGTTTGTTCAGCATTTTTATCCACCATGGAAACTGATGAATGCCATGGGGTTGAGATTTTGCAAAACTGGCATATCTCTGACAAGAGAAGGTTGGCATAATAGAAGAGAAGGCGCCGATTTGTTTTTCAATGCTAAATGTATGTTTTCCCTTTATGCTTTGTGATACTTACATGTTTACAGTGATTCCTGAAAGGATCAATAATAGGCCAGAATATTTAGAAACTTGTAAGGTTAGCACACACCAATGACTGACTGTGGCCTCTTTATGTTGGAGTAACTATTGAAACAAGTTCTGAAGTATTTACAAGGATTGGGTTTCGTTCACATGAAGTCATCACATCACATCTGTTTGAGTTTGGATCAGCAATTAGTGTAGCCATTCTGTTGTAAAACAACTCTTATGGCTTAACTGACTATGCAAACCCAGTCAATTTCTGCTTTTTTTTTTTTTACAAATGATAGTTACTTTACAAGCCACAGTTTACTTTCATATATATGAATTAAGTTTATCTGGAATTTCATTGAAGAATTAATTTGCCTATAGTTGCCTGCAGGTGAGATGAGCAGCATACCGGTTGAATAAATAAATAATAAAAAATAAAAATGTGTGGGGAAAATTGATATCTGCTTGCTGCATCCATGCTTTCTGTACAAATGTGTTCACCAGAAATTAATTAATCATGGACTTTTCCACTTGCCAAATATTCTGATATACTTATCATCAAATAGCAATAGCACTTTGACTGATGGTGGGTTGCTACCGGTTTGGTCCGGATCTTGCGAACCAGTAATAATGGCAGTGGGAGGCTCTGCCCACCCGCCCAGACATCATCACGGACAATTCTACGCATGTGCAGAAGCTCCGCACATGAGCTCCAATTGCGAACTGGTAGCGAAGGTAAGTGGAACCCACCCTCGACTTAGACTTATATACTACTTCACAATGCTTTTATAGCCCTCTCTAAATCAGCACATTGCCCCCAATAATCTGGGTCCTCATTTTACCCACCTTGGAAGGATAGAAGTCTGAGACAACCTTGAGCCTGATGAGATTTGATCTGCCAAATTGCAGGCAGTTGGCAGTCAGCAGAAGTAGCCTGCAGTACTCCACTCTAACCACTGTGCTCTTATGTCTCTTATGTCTGATAAACATATTTCAATGTTTAAATCTACCGTAATTCCAAATAAATGTATAAGTGGGTGGAGCAGAGAAAAATAAAGTAAACATAGAATAAATAGGTTTTGGATGAAATCCTCAACTTGAAATAATTTAGATTTTTTTAAAAAAACAACAACAACAACAAATTTTAACATAATCCTTTTTGGATACATTTTATCTCACAATTCAGTTTGCCTCTATGAGCATAATAAAGTCATCCATTTATTTCTGATGTATATTTTTTTATCCCCAAATACCATTTCTTGTATACTGCTTAGTATCTTTGGGGTTGGCGGGAGCAGTAGGGCAAGGTTTGAAAAAAAATTCAGAGGAGTGAAAATGTCAAGGACAATTAAGGTCTAAATAGCACAACAGGCAACAGCTTATCATGGTCACTTCACTTAAAATGTGAAATGAATGACATCTCCAAGTACTTCTGAGTCTCAATGGCTCCCCCCCCCCCCTATTGTTACAGGTCAAGGTAACAATTTCTTCCTTCCCACTAATCATTCTGCAGCAGTTGCTGTAATTCCAACAAGAAAACTGATTTACTGTCCACCACTGATCTGCTTCCTCTCTTGGAGGCTACAGTGCTGTCACTTTTTATAAACTCAAGCTCATTGTCTCAATTTATTTATCATTCAGTGGGCAATTCTGCACAAGCTATTTATGACTTACAGTTATAAGAACTGGAAAAGAAAGCAAGGGGTTGCCTTGTGCCTAAGGAGCGAGAGTACCAGCTTAAGAAGTTGATTTTTAATTCTCAGACTATCATTTCTGTGGATGCTCTGATTAATATCAGCAATGTATAATTTTTAATAGGTAAATTATTTATTTTAACAAGTGCCTATTAGCTGTCGGTCCTGCATTTTCACTAAAAGAAAAATCCCTTATTAAATATTTTGTATAAAACATGAAGGGTGTTGGGAATGAGCAAATAAGTCTTGTCTCTTGCCTGTGTTAAGGACTTTGAAGATGAATATCTGGTTTATCTTAGGATACTTTGAAAAACATATATTTTGTATGCTCCACAGACATAATGAACACAGGTGCATAATGAGCGTCTTCAAGGAAAGGGGGAGGGGTTATCTGTCAGGCTTCCTGATGGATCCATGCACATTAGTTTAGTTCAGGCATGAAGGATCAAGCTCACACATAAGTTCTAGTTCTAGATTTATTGGTTAAAGCCAATACAGAAGAATCTGGTCAACTAGCATACAATATACTACATTGGCACCAGATAAGAGTCAATGGAATTCAAAAGAGGTTGGACTTGGACCATTTGTGGAAACGTAATGACTGTAGGCTGATCACCTGCTTAACTTCACACTCCCACAACTCTTCCTGTTCTTCTTCTACAATTTCAAACTTAGGAGAATTGCGCTCTGAATGAAGTCATGAATAGTATGAGCATTGGTAGGGATAGCCCACCCATTTGGACAAATAAAGAGTTCTCCTAAAGAGCCAAGATAGTTCAGGGTACTACATTTCTGGAAAAATATCAATAACAAAACCTAAAATAATTAAAAATACAGATTCATGATTTGCCTTGGGCACCAATAGCTGACCACTAGTTAAGGACCATTCCTGTGTAGCAGGATCTAAGAGGCAAGTTAGGATTTTCAAGATCAAAAGCTTTGTTCAATGCTAAAAAATGACTGCTGGGATATATTTTGTTTTTATTTTTCCTCCATTTAAACATGGTTTTAGTATTTCTTTTTCATTCAGGAAGCCTTGAATGAACATGTTTCAAATGCAAAAAAAAACAAGCCATCATTTTTCCAGATCACCATCAATACTATGCTTTTGATGTTATTGTTCATTTGCTAAGTTGTGTCCAACTCTTCATGGACCATAGCACACCCGACTCCCCTGCCCTCTACTGTCTCCCTGAGTCTAGCCAAACTCATGCCTACTGCATTCATGACACTATCTAACCATCTCATCCTCTGTCATCCTGTTCTCCTTTTGCCTTCAATAACCTACTATGCAGCATATCCTTTTTTAATCTATTTTTTATCCCTTGATTTTTCTTTCAATATGTCCAAATATTTCCTAATTCCCCCCTCCCTGCCTATATTTCTAGAAGAAACAGAAGATACTCTCTCTGTTTACTCTTCTGCTATTTCAAAGTCTTATATAAATTATCTTCGAACTGAACGTGAATCTGATATTTGCTTTTGGGTCACTTTGGGAGCCACAGTTGTGTTACCTGGGAGATCAGTGGGAGTGGGGAAGAAGCAAAAATGACTTTGTGGATGAAACATTGCACAGTAGTAAAAATGCAAGTTACTAGGAAGAAAGGGAAAATGCTTTAGAAGTGCATAACCAGAAGGTATACAAGATTGGTCTGGCAAGCCAAAAGCCCTGCACAATTTGGATGTGCAAATAAACAATTGTTTTGGCATTTCCACCGCCAATATGTCTATTAAAGTTCCTCAGTTACAGAAGTACCACAGTACTTCAAGCAGGGTCTGGTTTAAAATGTTCAGAAGGAGCTTCAGAATATCTCAACTTCAGAGCATAGAAATCCCTTCCTATGTTGAAATGAATACAGCAAAGATAAATTATCAGTTGACCTCTTTTCTTGGCTGAACAAACTGGTAGATGTCGGGAGGTGGTGATTCATCCACCGTGACTCAGCACAATCAAACATATGTTGGGGCTTCTGTAAGGTCACTTCTCTGGGCCTCTTTTCCATCTTCATTTAGCACTGTATTGTCCAAAGAGGAAGTTGGGATGGTGGTGAAGAGTTATTTCTTCCTAAACCCCAGGGCAGTGTGAAAAGGCCTTCCAAAAACCTTACTGTGATGAATTTGCAGGATACTGTGCGGATAAAATCTGATTTGTATTTCACACCGAGAACTGATTCTTCTAAGATGATTGAAACTATCAATTATTCAATTTTATGGGACAAGTTTCAGTTTGTTCTGCCTGAGGATGGGGATAAGTTCCTCAGAAGAGAGAAATTGAACATTTGGTCTTTGTACCCCTATTTATCCTGGCTGATATGAGCCAGCAGTAGTGCAGGTGATAAATGTTTCTTTTAAGAAGAGGAATTTACTAATCCCTCTAAAGAAACAGTTGTAGGACCCTGACTAAAAAGTTCCATTGGCTTCCACTGCTTTGGTTAATGATCTGTCTACTTTCTCATTTCCCCTTTTAAGGTAAGGTACTCAGATATTTGTTAATGATACATTTCAAAACTTTCTTTGATGTACATGGATAATTAAAATTTCTGTTCTTTATTCTGAACAGATTTGGGGAAGGGAAATTTTAATGAATTCTCACCCTCCCCAATTTCTTTTAATTTTTCCCCGTAATGTTCATTGATGCATTGAATGCTTGCCCAGTCCCATTACTGGATAATTACAATGGACAGAGGTAGGAAAATGTTGCTCCTCATTTTAAGAACAAGGATATGACAATGCTTAGTGACAGAATACACAGGCATAAGACTCTGTGGATCTCAATCTAAAAGTGACAGCTGAACTGTAAAAAGGCAGGAGAGTCAAATTAATGTGTCCATGTGGGTATAACAGAACCATGATTGTTATGACTGTGGAGTCCTTGGTGCTCTCTGAGCCTTGTGGTTTTCTTGCAGATGTTTCATTATTGAATTAGATATCATCATCAATACTTACAAGTGTTCAGTGATGGGTGCACACAGAGAACTGAGATAAGAGCACCAAGGACCCCATAATTCATCCCTGATCTACAAATATTCTTTTCTGTCGCTACAGTCATTATTTCCTGCATGTTACTTTTATTCATGTTTGCTATTTTTAAAGAAAAAAAAAACAGGCATGCATCTCAAGGAACTCTGGTTTTAAAAAATATTATCTACTTCCTTAAATATTTTTACCAAGTTACACAACTTCTTTCCCAAACAGTCAAGATTTAAAAATCACTCTCCTGAATATTTCTCACTAGGATTGTGTGTGTATGTGTGTGTGTGTGTGTATGTATGTTTGTGCTTGAATTTAGCAATGCAGCTCAATGTAAAAGCTCCATCTCTTTGTTTCATGCTCTCGAAGTCCATCTACTCTGTTCAGTCTGGTGCAACTTGACATACATTTAGAATTAAAACATACTAAGCATCAGAACAGAGGATATAGTTCTTTTCAAGCTTTCTTCATTTTTATAGTGTAATTCAGGAGAGGAGCAAGCCCTCTTGTTATCCTAATTATTATTGCCAATTTACAGCAAATCTTCCAGGAAAGTATTAATAGATCCCAACCTACCTTCTGCCATTTCTGCAGACATGGCTTTTTAAAAATTCCTTTCCACCTGGCTGCAAATACATGTATCGCTAATTACTTTAAAGCATAATATATACATGACTTACACAGCTATCAGTTTTTCTCATTAATCATTTTGTTCCAATTGCTATATAATTCTGAATAATAATGTAAGACATTCTATCTCCTCCACAGTCTCTATCTGTGTTATTTTTCTGCTTCATTGTTACAGAATTTAAGAGCATGGTCTTTTTTGGTCAACTGAGATGAAACATATTCCTACGGGAATCAGTTGGAAGCCATGTGGTCTTTTGAAATATACTTTGATTTTATACTTCTTTAGAAAAGGAATAGGAAATAGATCACTTAATAAACTCTATTTTTGAACTTGTTTTATCTATTATTAGCCAGGGCCTGAATCTGCATAATCTGCATAATATGTCAACGCAAAAGTTAAAGCTAAACAAGTCCTGATTTGAACAATGGGAGATCTATTTGGAATTACATTATACGTTTCTTTGAGTTTATTGAAAAAAAAATGATTGGCTACTAGTGAAACAAAAAATATACTATGTGTCATGGACTCACATCAAGTCTACCTAGTGCAGATTTGTATTTTTAAGTATTTTCAAGCGGCACAAATTAGCTCCACAATGAAACTAACATGCCAACATTTAAGCAACTTTCATGATCTGGTTACAGGGTGGGAAGAGGCAACCCTACTAATACCACATTGTGGCTTTATTTGGAAAGTTTTGATAGTCTTGAGAATGTTTTATCTTTAATTATAGTCTGATGTGTGTAATTCCAGAATAAAAGATAAAAACAGCTGTTGGGTGGTTGAAGTTGAGGAGACTATGGTAGTATTATAAAATAACGATTGTTTTGTTAGGAAATGAGTATTACCTACTTTGTTGGGTTGGCAATATATAAACCGTCAATATAGCTTTAAGACTGCTGTATTGCATCATACTATGTCCTGATTGGTTAGCTCTGTAGCCAATCTCCTTAAGAGGGAGCTAGAAACATGGTTTGTTTCTCTTTGCTGTTCTTGCTCTCTGATATCTCTGTTTGCTATTGTTTGCAAATCCAGAAGAACTGTTTATTGTGAATGACTACGACGACTGGTAAGGAGACTTTGTTATTGGATTATCCCTGGACTGTCCTTTTGCTATCTCCTGCTTTATATGTGTATGACCTGGACTGTTTATTGGACTGTGCTTTACTATTTCCTGAAAGTAAACACAACTCAGTGTATCTGTGTGTTGACTGTGTTTTATTCGTACCTACTCTCAATCACTTTCATGTGCACACCCTTGCTATTCAAGGGTTACTCTGTGAATTCCTTAACAAGTTTTTTTTAAAAAAAAAACCTGGAGAGAAAAAATTTTTTTTTATTTTAATTTTCTACTTCTGATACAGAGCCTTGAATTGCAGAAAGAGTAATAAGAATCTTTGGGAAATTGCTCCTCACTTTTTAAAAATTAATCATCATCATTTCTTCCACTGCTCAGGGTATACTATCAATAACCTGCTAAAAAGAGATTATATCAAGACGGTAGTATAGTCAACCGGGCATCAGCATACTTAGATACTTCCTGTGGTTTTATTATCTTGTTTGATTGATATTACTAGAACCAGAAGCAAGTGATTATCTTGTGTCTTGTTATCAAAGAGAGAGAGTTCAATGTATTGTTTAGAATGATGACACCGCAGAAAATTATGCCATACATCTTACTCCCCCAGGCAACGATTTCAGAAACCGGGAAAGACATATGTTGGTCTTTGGAGAGAGGGAAGGGAATATAAAGAGTATTAAAACAATTGTTTACTTTATAAATACCAGATTGGATGTCCCCAAGAAAACAGGTAGTCCTTGACTTACGACCACAATTGAGGACAATTGTGTATGTTGCTAAGTGAGACATTTGTTAAGTGAGTTTTGCTTCATTTTATGACCTTTCTTGCCACAGTTGTTGAGTGAATTGTTGCAGTTGTTAAATTAGTAACACAGCTGTTAACTGAAACTGGCTTCCCCATTGACTTTGCTTATCAGAAGGTCGCAAAAGGTGATCACATGACCCCAGGACACTGCAACCATCCTAAATATGAACTAGTTGCCAAGCATCTGAATTTTGACTGCAAGACCATGAGGATGTTGCAATGGTTGTAAGTGTGAACAATGGTCATAAGTCACTTTTTTCAATACTGTTGTAACTTCAAACAGTCATTTAATGAACTGTTGTAAGTGAGGATTACCTGTAGAATATCTCAGCTGGAAGAACAGGGAAAATACATCAACATCTCTTTATCTGTTTTAATGGAGTCTAATATGACTCCTTCAGGACAAAGTCATGTATTCAAATTTTCATTCCTGAGAGTCCCATTTAAATCAGCGGTGAAATGCACTTACCTTCACTACTGGTTCGCGAGTGTGAGCACGCACGCCTCTTCTATGCATGCACAGAGGGTCAAAAATGGGACGTACCATCGGGACGTCGGGAGGCTCCGTTCACCCGACATCCCAGCAGGTGGGCGGAGCCTCCCACTACCGGCGCTACCAGTTCACATGATCCGGATAGATCCGGCCGGATTTCACTGCTGATTTGGTGGCTTCCTAAGTGGCTTAGTGGCTGAGTTTGCTAATCAGAAATGTCAGTGGTTCGAATCCCTCATATAGGTCTCCTGCGTGAGCAGAGGGGTTGGACTACATGACTTCCAAGGTCCCTTCCAACTCTGTTACTGTTATTTCGATTTAAATGTGAAGAAATCTCAAAACCAAAAAGAAAAAAAGAAAAGAAAGAAATGGGCCTATTCTCTTTATAGAATACATGAAGTATCAGCTCAGCTAACTATTTAGAGGACTCATTGCATTCCAGCCTCTTTTTTTGTACTGATAAGCGTCAACTATTTATCCTAAAGCCTTTCAAATGTGATGGAAAGGGAGACAGCTTAAAGAAAATATCTAAAGGTGTTACTGAATGGGAAAAAATAAGTCCCATTTTACATTAAGGAAAGCCAATAATATATCATAGAGAAGTGCTAGATACACCAAGAAATCGGGCTAATTTTGTTCTTAAATCATTGGATAAAATCCAGGGATATTTTCACTCCCCGTACAAGCCAAAGCATTCTTGCTACCTTAAATTCCTGCTGAGATCTCTTTAGAGGATTGAAAGATGTTTATGTTTTGCTATGGTGATGGCTATCAAATCCAAGCTGTCAAATTATTTATTTTCAGTGACTAATTAGACATTCTTATTTTATATACTTGACCTTCATTAGAAAGAAAAAAAAAACCAATAGATTTTTTTACCAAGTGTGCTTGGTTTTTTCCTTCCACCAGAACCTACTTTTTTTCTGTTCTCACCTGGACTCATTCAAGATCCATATATTTTCACAATAACTTCTTAAAATAATAAAGTGTGTTGGGGAAGGCTCTGCAATAACCCTGAGTTCCATAGAACAGTTATACATACACAAACAGACAAATATGTATGTGTGTGTGTATACAAGCACATTTATGCACGTGTGTGCAACAGAAGTTGCAATTTTTATAGTAGAATTTAAAACCTGATAGTTTTAAAAACACCACATAAAGGAGATTGGTTTAAAATAATTGTTAGATTGGGACATCAATATATGGCATCACTGAAGCCATATGATTCAAATACAGACACTTCTGAACTTATTTTCAACACTTACACCATGTCAGTAGAATTTATCATAGTTGGCGGGGCAATAAACAAAGTTTTAAAGTCCCAGTCCCCAAATTATACTCTCTGGATACATTATAATTTGTAAGATTTTAAATGCAAATTTAATCTAAATCAGGGGTCCCCAACCTTTTTGGTTCCACAGACCAGTGGTGGCTTCAGCGGTTTTGGCAGCGGGAGGAGGAATAGTTTTGTGCATGCAACCTAAATCCTGTTCATGGGCAAATGAAGCTTTGTGTGTTCACCTGTTGCTTTGGCAGCCCTATTCCCAACGATGGACCAGGAGTTGAGGACTCTGGATCTAGAAGATCTAGAGCCGAGATGGTGCAATGGTTAGAGTGCAGTACTGCAGGCTACTTCAGTTGACTGCTAGCTGCAGTTCAGCAGTTCAAATCTCACCGGCTCAAGGTTGATTCAGCCTTCCACCCTTCAGAGGTGGGTAAAATGAGAACCCAGATTGTTGGGGGCAAGATGCTGACTCTGTAAACCTCTTAGAGAGGGCTGTAAAGCACTATGAAGCAGTATATATGTCTAAGTGCTATTGCTATATAAGTCAGTCTATTAATCCTTCTTAATGTGAAGACACCATCCTTTGTTCTGTACAAATATACATATTGTTTTCATTTAATTATTTCCTCATATGCTGTTCTTTAGTATCTGATGTTAATTCGGAGATACCATAACTATTAATATCATGTTTCTCCAAAGTTAACAGGATCACTTGACAACAATCGGCATATATTTTAAAAATGACTTTTGAATGTGCCCTTATTTAATAATAGTAAGTATTAACTTGTTTGAACAGGACATGGTAGCATTTACTTTCTTTTTAAGCCAACCAATACCGGGAGGAAAAAGATTATATAAAGATGGTCAGGACTTCCTCTGTCTGTCTGTCTCTTCATCAACAATAACTCTCTGACAGTGAAAGGTGTGTGGGGAATAAATTGGCAAAAGAAAGATCAAGTTTGAATGTGAGCTGGATCCAGTAGGGATCTACGGAAATTCTAGATTCCTTGATTTTTCTAATTCTATATCTGCAAGGACTTTGAAGAATGGTTACAGAATTTGAGTAGCCTAGTCTACCCAAAAGAAGGACTAGGAGTGACATGATAGCAGGATTCCAGTACTTCAGGGGCTGCCACAAAGAAGAGGAGGTCAACTTATTTTCCAAAGCACCAGAGAGCAGGACAAAAAACAATGGATGAAAATTAACCAAGGAGAAAAGGAATTAAGGAAAAACTTCCTAACAGTGAGAACAATTAACCAGTGGAACAGCTTGCCTTCAGAAGTTGTGGGTGCTTCATCACTGGAGGTTTTTAAGAAGAGACTGGACAACCACTTGTCTGAAATGGTTTAGGGCAGTGATGGTGAACCTTTTCGGCACTGAGTGCCAAAAAGGTAGTATGGAAAGTACAGCCTTATCGGGCTGCACTCTGGAAAAGCCAAACATCTGGGTTCTAGCGCACATGCATGTCCGATGATCAGCTGGCCGGCGCACGTGTGCAGGCCGATTTTCGGCACTGCCATGTGCACGAGGGGATTTCGCTCCTGAAAAGCCGAAATTCTGAGTTCTGGCATGCAGGCACACCCAGCAATCAGCTGGCTGGTGTGCATGTGCTCGCCAGTTTTCGGCACTGCCGCGTGCACAAAGGACAGCTGATCATTGCGTATGCATGCACGCCAGAAACCCAGAAGACAAACAGGCAAGGCCACACGTGTTGGGCAAAATGGCTTCGTATGCCACTTTGGACATGTGTGCCATGGGTTCGCCATCATGGGTTTAGTGTCTTTTATCATAGATAAAAGCAATTGATTTCTAATATATACAATCTAGCAATATTCGAATATGGGATAATACATTTCTTTTCTTTACATAACCCTTGATATATACATTTTTTTCTATTAGCTTCAGGTAATAAAATATGTTATAAAACAAATTATATAATCAGATAAATTTAAAAAAATGGGTTTGTATATATGAAGTGAATCAAGTTTAATATTTCTCTTGGACTTTAAAACAATCTCAGATCTTTTGAACTTCTGAGAGAGATATCCTTGAGAGATGTAAGGAGGTGGGAAAATGCACTCAATATAAAAAGGAGTTCTAAGCTGCTCTCAGCATCTCAACAAAGGATTGATCTTTGTTTCCATCTACTCTCTTCTACAAATTAAACACTCTTGACTCATGGTAAAAAATAGTCTAGGTTTTTTTAAAAGTGATTTTTTTAGATATAGCATCAAATCTGATAACAACAATATTACGGAGAAAGGAGAAAAAGAGCAAAGAGAATTAAATTTGGATTTCAGAATAAATTGGCAGTTTTAACTGGGTACTCATTTCCATTTTACTAACCATTTCTACGAAGCTCCATAAACATGGTGTCTTTGTCTTTCTTTCTTTCTTTCTTTTTTTAGCTCAAGGATACGTTGAGAAACTCTTAAGAAGAACATCTCATTAACAAAGTCACAAAATTCATCTCAATCTCTCGGTAAGTGTCACAGAGCTTGCACAATGTGAAAGGAGAAGCATCATTTACACATTTGTAGAATAAGTTGTTTGGAAAAGAAAAGACGGAATGATTGAGAGGAAACAGAAAGCTATACTGAATAGCTTGATTTTCAATAATAACACTACATTGTTTCATTAGCTTCCAACTGAGATCTTCTCTTTGTACTGTTGGTACCACCAAAGAAGAACATTCATTAACAAAGATGAAATGGTACACTTTCTTCTCTCATATGTCCAGATGTATTGAGATAGCGTGCTGGAAAGTTTTTCCAGAATTCATGTGTTTCTTGCCCATCAATTCTTCAGAGTACAGGTAATCCTCAACTTATGACTACAATTGAGCCCAAAATTTCTGTGGCTTAAGTGAGACATTTGCTAAGTGAGTTTTATCCCATTTTATGATTTTTCTTGCCACAGTTAAGTGAATCACTCCAGTTGTTCAGTTAGTAACAACTGTTCATTAAATGAATCTGGCTTCTCCATTGACTTTGCTTGTCAGAAGGTCGCAAAAGGTGATCGCATCACCCCGGGATACTACAACTGTCATAAATGTGAGTCCGTTGCCAAGCATCTGAATTTTGATCACTTCATCATGGGGATGCCACAATGGTCATAAGTGTGGGGAAAAAAGGCCCAGAAATCCCTTTCTTCAGAGCCGTTGTAACTTTGATTGGGCTAAACAAACTGTTGTAAATTGAGGACAACCTGTATAACTGATAAATTTTGAAACGTAGGTTATGTGTGTTTGTTTGTTTGTTTGTTTGTTTATTTGATTGATTGATTGATTGATTTAATTTATATGCTGCCCTTCTCCAGAGACTCAGGGCGGCTTACAATGCGTTAAGCAATAGCCTTCATACTTTTGTATATACCTGCTTAGTAGGGCTTTTTGGGCCCCCCTGAGCAGTGTTCTATTTTATACAAAGTCAGCTTATTGCCCCCACAAACCGGGTCCTCATTTTATCTCCCTCGAAAGGATGGAAGGCTGAGTCAACCTTGAGCCTGGTGAGAATTGAACTCGCAGTAATTGCAGGCAGCTGACAGTTAAGTGCTACTTTAACAGCCGTTTTAGTCTGCTGCGCCACCAAGGCAATATTGAAACTCAGACTTGAGAAAATAATTGCAGTTTGCCTCTGATCAAATTAAACCAGTTGAATTCTGGAATACAGGTAGCTTTTGAGAGACTTCCAGGTGTCCAAACTGTGTGAGTTATATATTTCTGCAACTTGCCTTACATCACTGTATAGCCAGCTTTATAATATATAATTATGATACTACATGTGTCTTTTCTGAATCTCAGTGATGCCAAAACAATGAAATTTGTGTCGAGATCACAATGCAAGCCTCTCCCTTTTGTAATTGGGTTTCAGTAGTGCACACAACTATGTGGTGAGACTGTCACAATGTTATGAAGTATGTTTTCTCTCTTGCCCTCTTTGCTACCCTCATGGATAATTATGGACAGCAGGAACAGGGCGGCGTCAAAATAGGCAAGATGACAGATGCAGTGTCACAATCCAAGCCTTGGCCTTTTGCACAAGTGTGTGATATCGATCCCTATTTTGAGATGCGTCTCTGTAGATGCCATTGATGCGCTACATTAAAGGGGAAGTGAGAAAGAGACAGCAAATGTGTACAGAAGAAGTTGAAGAGCCCCATTTGTTTGTGCTTGTTGTCATCCCCATTATTGCTTTATTTATCTTTCTTCATTTTAATGCTGCGGTATTATTACATTGTTCTAAATTATTCCAAGAGCATCGGTAAAGAGCAATACATCAACTAAGCCAACAAAATGCATAACCGAAGTGGCAGTTTTGATGAAATATATTCGTGTTTGTTCAAATCATTCTATTGAAAATAGTTCCTAGCTGTCGGTACAATCTGCGGTTTTTAAAAAAATACACGATTAAAAGAACTTTTGTTTCTCTTATAACAGAGGTATAAAAATGAGCACTCATTATTTTACTTTTATTATTCTTTAGAATGCTCAAATCTGCTGCTAGTTTGGCATGTACAAAATCTTATCAGCTGTTAGTCATAAAATCAATGTTCTGCAAAATAATAGCAATAAGAGCCGGTGTAGTCATACTCCACTCAATATCAAGGATGCAGCTGTAAAGGTGGTCAACAGTATTAAATATCTGGGGGTGCAGATAACTAACAGTCTGAACTGGTCTCTCAGCACATAATCCTTAGTGAAGCGTGCAAACCAGTGTCTGCATTTCCTGCGTCGGATGAGGAGAGCACATCTTTCTCCTTCTGTCCTGGCCACTTTTTACAGAGGCACAATTGAGAGCATTTTAACAAATTGCATCACTGTTTGGTTTGGTGGTAGCAGTGCTTCAGATAGAAAGTCCATACAGAGAGTGGTAAGGACAGCTGAGAAGATTATAGGAAGCTCCCTTCCTGTCATTCAGGATACTGCTTATAAGCACTATGTGCTTAGAGCTCAAAGTATTGTTAGAGACCCCACACACCCACTTCACGGTCTGATTCTGTTGCTCTTCTCTGAAAGAAAGTTTTGAAGTATTTCTAGCAGGACTACCAGATTCTGTAACAGCTTTGTTCCCTATATCATCCATCTGCTAAACTCGCAAAATTTGTTTTTCTTGCCATGTACATGTATAAATCCAAACTAGACTGTGTTGTTTCTCTGTGTTATATAATATATGTGTACCTATGCATAATTTTTTGTCATGTTTATACAGTGTATGTTGGAGTGGTGTGGTGTGGTGACCCTTTGAGAGCTGCATGCAATGAAATTTCATTTCAATGTATGCCAGTTAGTGTACATTTAAAGTGACAATAAAGTTATTCTAAATAGCACTTAGACTTATACATTGCTTCATAATGCTGTACAACACTCTATAAACAGCTTACAGAGGCAGCATATTGCTCCCAATAATCCGGATCTTCATTTTACTGATCTCAGAAGGATGAAAGGCAGAGTCAACCTTGAGCCGGTCAGGATCAATTCCTGGCATGAGTAGTGTCAGCTTGCAATACTGCATTCTAACCGGAAGTGAAATGCTACCATTTCACCTGAACTAGTAGTAAAAAAATGCTTTAAAAAGTAAAAAAAAAAAAAAAAGGTTCTGATGATCACAGCTGTGCCGCACGATCATCAGAACCTTTTTTAAAGCATTTTCTTATTACCTATTCACCCAAACCAGTAGTTAAAAAATGCTTTAAAAAAGTAGAAAAAAGGTTCTGATGATCGCGTGGCACGGCTGATTGACAATCAGCTGTGCCGCGTGACAATTGACAATCAGCTGATTGCCAATTGCCAATCGGCTGTGCTGCGCGATATTTGGAACCTTTTTTTAACTTTTTAAAAGCATTTTTTTACTACCGGTTCAGGCGAATAGGTAGTAAAAATGTTTTTAAAAGTAAAAAATAAGAGTTGGCCATGCCCACCCAATCACATGACCCCCACCAAGCCATGCCCACCAAGCCATGCCCACAGAACCAGTAGCAAAAAAAAATTGCATTTCACCACTGATTCTAACCATGCACCACCATGGCTCAAGTAGGTGCTACAACTTTCATGGGAGTTACAAGAAAATGGATGAACAGTCACTTGAGTGACTTCCCTGAAAATCCATTCTGAGCAGAAATATCAGTCTGCAAAGTGATATAGCAATTCTTGATTACCAAGCCTGAATGTTTCCTCTCTCTCTTTCTCTCTTTTTTTAAATGTAATGTGCTGGTCTACAATGTTTGAATTGAGGAAAAACTTGTAAGAGAATGGGAGGGATTTACAAACATGAAGTACCAGGAAAAGGGAAAGAGAAGATGGGCCATTACTGTTATCTTAAGAGTCAGCTTAAGAGTGCTAGGACAGAGATTGCCTAAAGCTGTTTACAGCCTGCCAGTGTCTGGCAAGCTGCAACATTTTAAAAGCAATTTATGAAAAACAAATTTAAGGCAAGAAAATAGTTATAGTTATGAGATCCAAACTGGACCAGAGGTTTAGTCTTCTGAGCTTTCAAACTTGTGCTGGAGTCCATTCTCAGGGAACTTCTCTGTACCAAAATGTGTGCTTTGGGCTATCTATGCATACTGTTTATGTGGTATATGGTTTTATGTGGCTTTTTATTTGTTGATTGGGGTGTTGATAGCCAGCTATTAAGTCGTTGGCTGTTGTTTCCATGATGGCTGCCAAGTCAGCTATCAACTATGTTCAACACCCCCAATCAACAAATAAAAAGCCACACACAATCAGGCACCATATAAACACTACATATATATAATAGCCCAAAATACACATTTTGCTAGAGAAAAGTTCCCTGAGGATGGGCTCCAGCACAAGTCCAAATGCTCAGAAGACTAAACCTCTGGTCCCAGTGACTAACCCAGATTGGATCCTGCAACATTATCCTGGGACACATATATTTACCTTCATTCATGAGTTATAGTTATATTTCCACCACCACCACCGATTTTGGTAAATAAGATTGGTAGTTTCCCAACTGAAACCATATTTCAGGATTTATGTAAAAGTAAGTGTGGAAGGAGACATTACGTATTTCTGATTATGAAGGCTATTCTAGTCATATGCAGGAGGCTGGAAAGATTGATAGCACTGAGAACATTTGTGTAGTGGGTATGATGGAGAAGAAAGTATGGGATACGAAGAAAAGGAAGAAATTAAAAAAAAAGAATAATGAATGCTGGCCCTGAAAATAAGAATAGAAATTTTCTTTCCTTGAGAGATTCTTACTTTGCCCCATACATCATCAATTCATCACTTTTGTAGCCTAAGATAAAAGGATTTCACCTTTATTTCCCTAGAAGACAGATAACCTATTGGCTACCTGGGATCTGGGAATGAATCAGGAAGGGGTGAAATCCAGCAGGTTTTGACAGGTTCTAGAGAACCGGTAGCGGAAATTTTGAGCAGTTCAGAGAACTGGTAGCGGAAATTTTGAGTAGTTTAGAGAACCGGCAAATACCACCTCTGGCTGGCCCCAGAGTGGGGTGGGAATGGAGATTTTGCAATAACCTTTCCCTGGAGTAGGGTGGAAATGGAGATTTTGCAGTATCCTTCCCCTGCCATGCCCACCAAGCCACATCCACCAAGCCACGCCCACAGAACCGATAGTAAAAAAAAATTGGATCTCACCACTGATATCAGGTAACTTCAAAAATGATGAAACAGTGGTTTACTGGACATGTTAAGAACAGCAATAATAAAAGGAAAAAAGCAGAGGGGAAAGTAGGAAATTCAGAGAAAGAAAAATAAGATTTTTCTTTTTTTAAAAAAAAATGTTTGTGTTAGGTTTCATTTTTTACAGCCGTCAATTTACAAGACAAGTTCTATACCCCTTGTGTCATTACAAGGTTTGTGGTATAACTGGTAAGCACTGGCTCACTGGAAGTCTTGCCTTTGTGAAGTAGTCTATGAACTAATCGGCTTAATATGCAGTGGATTGAAATATATTATTCAAAACGGACAGGAGAGCTTATTCACATAACATGAATAATTGTAAAGCTGAAAAATGTGCCCTATGGTTTTGATGATGTGTGGGATGTTAACAAAAGGCAATGTCATCTGTTTCTACCATCCAGAGATGGTTGTCAGCCCATCCTGGCAGTAGGAAACTGAATGTTATAGAAAAAAACTTTTTGCTATAAGAAAAATAATCACTGGACAGTCCTAATCAATGTTTTCTTTTAAAGCCAAGTTCATTATTGCTATTGGTATCTCAAAAATCTTGTAACATAAAATATCTTCACTAAAATCTTGTAAATGTGAGAGCATCACATTTGTTTTTGTTTTAATACCACTTGCATGTCTGCACTTCTGTATGTCTCATTGGGCTTATTGTTAGATTGTTTTTGCAAACCAAAACAGACTTTTAGAATAATCTTTCAATTTAAGACAAGACTGGGAATAGGAGCAAGAAATTTTCAGACTTTTAATTTGTAAGTGTTTTACCATCTGTAAAACATGTTATTCAATTTTCCTTTAAATTATAGCATGGAGTAAATTTTAATGATTAATAGCTTTTTCCGTTGTCCCATTCTGATTATTTCTTTGATACTTTGCATTCATTTATCATGAAGTGATAATTTTTCATTTGCATTAACTGTATTGTATCTCAATAACAGTTTACTTACTTTTGGTGGCTTGGATTTTTCGAGAATCTGAAGGTTTTGGAAGAACTGTAATGAGTTGCAATCCTCGTACAGAAGGGTACGTTACATGTTACAATTTTGGTTGATTATGTTTCAAAAGTTCAAGCCTTAGGACAAAAGCGGTAGAGAAATTTGAAAGCATTGTTTGATGCAGCACAAAGCCTTTAACAGAATAATAGAGTTGAAAGGGACCTTGGAGATGTTCTAGTCCAACACTCTGCTCAAGCAGGAAACTTTATACCATTTCAGCCTGTGTTTTGAGATGCTCAAACATATCATATTTCTAAAACATCATAAGTCCTACAGATGTGCTTTATTCAGGGCTTGGGAATTTAAAGATTCTTTGTTAGCTCAATCATGATAATCCACATACTAAATGATGGCTATAGTCCATGTAACGGGAGGGTTATTATCAGTGGTGGGTTCCTCCCGGTTCGGCCCAATTCTCCCCCCGCCCCCCGCCCCCTCCGCGTTATTCTTACCTTTTATTTGGCCCCACCCCCAATCTATTGCTGCCTCCTGAGTCCCAGCTGACTGCTAGAGAGAAAAAAACTGTTTAAACTCTTGCCGGGGGGCTTCAAAGGGCCGCCCTACAGCTGATCAGTTTTAAAAGAAAACAAATGTGTAGACCAGTGCCTGCAAAAATACATGAGTAGATCAGTGCCTGCAAAAATACATGAGTAGATCAGTGCCTGCAAAAAACAAATGGGTAGACCGGTACAGCTCTGCAAGCAGTTAAAAACCTGGTAGACCAGTACCTCTGCTAAATCCTAAATAATTGTGACATGACCATCAAGCCACGCCCACAAAATAAGCCATGCCCACAGAACTGGTAGTAAAACAATTAGACCCCACCCCTGGTTATTATACTGCTACTAAAAGGAATTCAATACATTTCTGAGCAGTATCTCATAAACTTCCAAAGTGGAAGCATAATTCACATTTTTTGCACAGCATTTCCCAGTAAAAACCAATTTATTAAATGGTTATGATTATATCCAACTTTAAAAGCTCAAAGCACCACTTCACAAGTGATGCAAATTAATTTGCTTTCCAAAATTTTACTCTGTGAACGTGTTAATAGATATTAGCCAGATAATTTTTGAATGATTTATCATTAGACATCCAACATGTGTTTGTTTATTTTTGAGAGCAACCAACATTCTGCAAAATCTATTATACAACATATGATGTGATATGACAGCTTACAAGTTGTAGTAATCAGCATTACAATCTGACACATATCAATGAATGTTTTACAGTATCTGACAGCAAACTTGTATTAACACTTCTAAAAATATTCTAACTTCCATGATTTATTTAACAAGCTAGGAGACATCTTCTTAACTGGGTTAATTAAAAAATAAAAGATAGCAATCTGACTGAGAAGTAAAATCTGTTTCATTCCTCAAATAATAACAGATTGGAAAATCAAAGTCCAGATTCGATATCTGATTTAAAAACAATCAATAACCAGTGCTCTTGGAATTAATCTCTTCACTACAGGAAAATTTCAAAATAAAACATAAAAATAAATGCTATAGTGCATAAGCATAACCTTTAAGAAAGTTTCTTACATAACCTGTAAGAATCTTAAAATGAATGAAGGAGAATATTATTAATTTTTTTATGAAGCTGCATTGGATAAACTATAAGCAAATTAGGCAACTGACTCAAATCTTCCATGGGAATGTCATTTATTTATTTATTACTAAAGACTATAGATAATTTTAAAAAGACAAGAGATCAGATTCTGCAACAGCATTTCAATATAGAATTGAAGATCGATAATGCAGATATAATTCTCCTGAAACCCATCCCTATCAGACTTTTACATAAGAGAAAAGAATACTCTTTTTTTATTGAAAGGAAAGCAGAAAAAGAATTGATTTCATTGGGCTAAATTAGTAGGTTGAATTTTTATTTCAGTAGGTTGAATTTTTACTGGGGGTCGCCAGCCAACAATGTCGGCTGGCGACCCTAGGGGGAGAGCCTTCTCTGTGGAGGCACCCGCCCTCTGGAACGACCTACCCCCACAGATACGCACGATACCAGACCTCCGGACTTTTCGTTGGGCCCTAAAAATTCATTTATTCTATCTAGCCGGGCTGGCTTGATCCCATCCATTCGGTTTTAAATTTGGAATTGGTTTTAACTGGGTTGTTTTAAATTGTGGGTCGAAATTATTTAATTACCTTTCAAACTCTTTTTAAATTTTGTATGCTATGTTTTATCTCGGCTGCTCACCACCCTGAGTCCTGCTGGAGAAGGGCGGTATAAAAATCAAATAAAATCTAAATCTAAATCTACTTTTAAATAGCAGAGATTTTAACTGAATTCTGTTCAAAGACAAGGGAAATTTTGGAAAATTTTAAAGGAAAACTGGAAAAGGTACAAATGGAGGTCGCAGAAGAGACTATGCAAAAAAAAAAAAATTACAACAGAGAAAGGCCTCATCTTAAAGAGATGATAGTACTGGATGCTACAGGTGTTGACTTTCCTAAACTTTTGCTTCAACTATGGATTAGAAATGTTTAACATGGAATATACAGTAAATGGATAGTGCTGTCGGCTAGACAATATCGGCTGGGTGCCGTCGGCTGGGTGCCGACAGCTAGACAATGTTGGCTGGTGGCCCCCAGGGGTAGAGCCTTCTCTGTGGATGCACCCACCCTCTGAAATCAACTCCTCTTGGGACTCCGGCTGGCCCCTGATCTTCGCACTTTCTGTCACGAATTAAAAACTTGGTTATTCAAGTCTCTCGACCTGGACTGATGGGGTTTTATATGGGTTTTTAACTTTTATCTAGTTTAATTAGGTATTTTAATTTTGTATTGTGGTTATTGTGGATTTTATTGCTGTGAGCTGCCCTCAGTCCGTTTGAGATAGGGTGGCATATAAATAAAATAAATAAATAAATAAATAAAATAAATGGAGCTCCCCAAAAGAGGAGGAAACAATATTAAGAAAAATCTTTGTGCAAAGGAATAAAATTTTCATAGCAAGGGGGATTCAGTAAAGGATCACATCAATGGAAGAACACATATAGGTAGCCCTTGACTTACAATAATTCATTTAGTGACCATTCAAAGTTACAACGGCACCAAAAAAGTGACTTATGACCATTTTTCACTGTTATGTCCTTTGCAGCATCCCCACAATGATATGATTAAAATTCAAACCCTTGGCAACTGATTCATATTTATGACCGTTGCTGTCTCCCAAGATAATGCCATCACTTTTGCAATCTTCTGACAAGCAAAATCAATGGGGAATCCAGATTCATTTAACTAACCGAGTTACTAATTACAGTGATTCACTTAACAACTGTAGCAAGAAAAGTCAGTAAAAGTAAAACCGGGCAAAACTCACTTAACAAATGTTTCATTTAACTACAGAAATTTTGGACTCAGTTGTGCTCCTAAATTGAGGACTACCTGTACATTGTATGCCTGAATCCCAGGTTCATTGGATTAAGATGCTGTATTATGAGAAAGATTTCTAAGAAGTTAGAAAGTAAAAGGTATCAAGTTGATGGGCAAATAGTATGGCATGAAATAAGGCAGAAGCCTTTCAACACTTGTGCAAAAATCATTTTCAGATGTTTAATTTATATCAAAATATGCCAGCTCTATAACTGGAAGCATTCCATTGCAATCAAGGACATTTTTTTCCTATTCTGGGGAGGAAAGTATTACATTTTCTTTTACTTCCAAAATTAGTCTTTATTTTATTAATAAATAATAAAATATGAACTCTATGAGCTCTTTTAAATAGTATACTTTGGTTAAGAAATGGTAGTTCTTCTTCTTTTCTTTAAGACTTACCACTGTGCCTTTGATTCTTTTGTATATTGATAATCCCATATTCAAATCCCTAAAGAATTGAAAAGTAAAGGACTGGGGTGGGGTAAAGAGATTGCTGAGCAAATATTCTTCTTTCTATAAAAGAAAGTTGTGGATTTTAACTAGATGGGACATGAGAGGGTATTTTAGTTAAGTAAAAATTCAGAATATATATATATATATATATGTGTGTGT
>WNWU01000004.1:51468394-51493272 GCA_012654045.1 Ptyas mucosa
TGTGTGTGTGTGTGTGTGTGTGTGTGTGTGTGTGTGTGTGTGTATATATATATATATATATATATATATATATATATATATATATATATAAATAATTTATGCAACTATTTTCCAATAACTTTGATTGATGATGATACATTGGTGCTTTATTCTTACAGGCAACATTCATCTGGAACTAAAACCCATTGAACTAAATATGAATTATTTTTGGGTAGGTATCAGTGCAATTGCACTTGTTTAAATTATTCAAGTCGTATAGTATGTTTGGATGCATAGGCTAAAATAGAACTTGGAAGCATGCAATTTATAAACATAGTAGTTGTCCCCTTATAATATAAATAATGAAATATAAGTTTGAGTAAAACTTATTAGGACATGAATAAATGAGTTCTTATAGGGTTAACCCCTGATTATTGTGTATAGTTTGCAACCCATTTATCTTTGCTTATGAGCTAGGTTTCCATATATGTTGTGTGAATTTTTTTTACAAACATTGAGGGATCAGAGACTCTAGAGCGGGTCTGGATTTCTGTGGCAATCCTAATCACCCAGATGAAGCTTAATTAAGCTTGTATCTATTTCATTCCATCCTAATATTTGCTTTGATCTGTACATATTAATACAATTAGGTCATGTTAGTCTTTGGAGTTAATGGTCCAATCAGGAAAGAAGAGGACTCCTCTTTAAAAAGTAAGGTGTTTGTATGTGTGTGTGTGAATGTATACTTCATGGGGTGGGGGTGGGAGGCTCTTATTCATGAAGGTCCTCTACCTTCAAGTCTTTCTTTGAGAGCATCATTATTCATTCAATTTTGCTTTATTACTCTAAGAGTCCAGTAAAAATGTCAGCATTTTAGGTTTCATGTTTTACTCTGATAAGGATGGACAAGGAAGAACTTGTTTAGGCGCCCCTTGGTCTTCAGAAGTTCCTTCCACTAGGTAATTTTTCTGGATTATATCACACATGTAAGTGGGACTTCTTCGTTCAAATCAATATAGACTATTAATTCTTATAAGATTTGCCTGTTGGTTTCTCTGCTCAGCTGCTTTATTGTCTTCAATATTTCATGACATCAGGTCATTCCTGCCCAACAGTACACATCTCATTCGAACTCGAGGTTTCTTTACAAAAAAGAAGCCGTGTGCCTTATATTCTGATGATACAACATAATCAATAGCATATTTTATGCTGTAACAATATGACCCCCAACCGTTTCAGGGGACTGGTTCCACGGAGAGAGATTTTTCCACAGACTGAAGTGAATGTGGTTTTGCATGCTGCCTGCATCCCACAGATGGGCCTTCTCTTCTTTGTGGAAACCCAGTTTCTGGCATGCCGCGGACTGGTGCCAGTCCATGGACCAGGGGTTGGGGACCCCTGCTGTAGCATACAGCATGCCCATTAAAGAAATAGGAGCTGGGAGTCACCAGCCATTTGTATCTCTGAAAATTTTCAGTTCTAATTTGAATAAATGCTCTGGTTGCCTAATGACTTTTCCTGGTGGCATACTGTATATAATGATTCCGTGAAGAATCTGCAGATTTTCAATCTGTTTCATTTCACCCTTACAAAATACACACACACACACACACACACAAACTAGCTTTGTGAGAATGCAATGCCTAGGAATCTTCCTTGTAGAAGACACAGCAGTATTGCTTTAATGCTCCAAGAGGACAAATCGGTGACAGGATCAGTATCCTACTATTATTTTAGAGAAGAAATAAAAAGAGAGCGACAAACTTGCAAACAAAAATGACAGCAGAGTTGTCAGCGCGGAGGTGATAATTCAGTTGTAATCTCAAATAGAAATGGGTCAGGAAAGAATAAAGAACAAGAGCAACTGAAAAGCTTGATTCATATCTGGTTAAAACAAAGTATCACTTAGCACAGCTGGAAATAGACTTTGATGTAGGATTAGAAAGAAGTGCAAGAATAGTGGAAGCCTTGAAAATTAGCCTGCAGTTAGTGGTAATGGAGGAGGAGAAGACAAAAAAGACACACCTGCATTGCTTTCTCTCCCTTTTAAAGGCTCTGTAATCAACTTGTGTCTTTTTCAAAAAGAAAAAGAAAAGAGAGAGAGAGAGAGAGAGCACAAGAGAGCGAGAGAGATAGAGCTACATGCAATTCATTCCAGATTCATAACACGATTCAAAGCACGGTACTTTTGCAGAGAGGACAGCAGCAACCTAAGATGCTGGTGCTGCTGAAAGAATTGTACAGACATGGTGATATCATCAAGTAAGTGCTACCATTATAAATGTGTGTTCCGACATCGAATGCCACTCTGTAAATTGTAGCCTTCGCATAATGATATGGTCATATTATTTGTCGCATTATGTGGATGTGGATTACCCATGAAAAAAATGGCTTTAAATACATTACACTTAATTTGGAAAATAAATGACCATGACTTGCAATTTTCTGCTGGCTCCCACATTGACTTTGCTTGTTGAAAGCCAGCTGTGAAAGTTGCAGATCATGTGACTGCAGGAAGCTGTGACCGCCATAAATGTCTTCTGGTTGCCAGGTGATCACGTGATCACAGGGATGCTACAACAGCCATAAGTCCAAGGACCAGTTGTAAATTGATATTTTCAGCATCATTGTAAGTTTAAACAGTTGCTAACTGAGGCAGTCAGTAAACAAGGATTTTATACGATTAGTCATTATCAATAAGTCATTATCAATAAGAGCCTTGGATAGTACAGTGGTCTAAAGCCCTGTTATTAACATCAGCTGCCTGCAATTATTGCAGGTTCGAATCTCACCAAGGCTCAAGGTTGACTCAGCCTTCCATCCTTTCTAAGGTAGGTAAATTGAGGACCCAGTTTGTGGGGGCAATAAGCTGACTTTGTATAAATATACAAAAGTATGAAGGCTATTGCTTAGCGCATTGTAAGCCGCCCTGAGTCTCCGGAGAAGGGCGGCATATAAATCAAATTTAAAAAAAAAAGTTTCTTATCTAGTGGTGTCCCACTTAAACTTGATAAAATTCCTGTGAGTTAAGTCTGGTTGAAGGACAATGATTGATAGAACTGAACTTTATCTGTGGAATTCTCATTCCCAGAATGCCAAGTTTCTTCATCCTTTTTTTAAAAGTAAGAATTAAACAATTACAGTGTTTTTTCCAGTGGAAGCATGCCAAATGGCCTGCAGTAAAAAACGTTATTCTAAGTTTAAAGATGTTCAACATTCATAAATATTATATAACAATACTGGGGAACTGCAAAGGAAAGAAGAAAAAATGCCATTAAATCAAAACAGATAAAATGGCTTATAAATTTGGAGGAATGCGGTTCATATTTTTTATTTTAAGAAGTCTTGTCAGTTATGATTTTCTTTTAAAACCCCATATTGAAAGCATTTATTCCTCTCAGAAGCTGTCTAGTTTCTGTGCAGTGGAAAAAGTATCAATCTCCAACATCCTTGTTGGCAAATTTGATGATGTGATTTTTTTCCCCCTCCAGATAATTTTACATTTATACCTAAGGATCTTTAAATGGTTGTACTGATGAATAGCATATTTATTCATTGCTGGGACAATTTCTTTGTTCTCTCAGTCTGATGGAAATTAGTTGATACTTATTTTATCTTACCTTTACTTTTTTATAAATAACTCAATGCAGCAAACATACCTAATACGTCTTCCTTCTCCTATTTTCTCCACAACAACCACCCTGTAAGGTAGGCTTTATTTAGAAAAATAGTTTCCTCATGTCTAGTATTTCATGTCCTTTGTATGAATGGCCTTGTTCTCATTCAGATTAGCATCAAGTCGAGGTCATTACATCTCCACTGAACTTAGTGCTGAGTCTAATCAGCTTGCATTTAGTGTACAAAAAGTGTGTTTACTATATTATTATATCCAGATGTATTTTTTGTTTTTTAGTTTTCACAGTAAGCTGACAACATCAAAAAAAGGTTTGAGAATAAGAAGTACAGTGATATCTTGGTACTCATCGTTGATTGGTTCTGGAAGCTGCAATGAGTAGATTGACAGCATAGATTAATTCCAAGGTTAACTTCAGTCAAGTTAACAGTCAAGTAAACAATACCCCAATCAAGGAACTGCAAAAGAGCCATCAGTAAACACCTCAACCAAAGAATCTCTAAGAGATCCCCCCACCCACACAGTCAAGCAAGTCTTTAGAATGCTTTAGAACAGGGGTGTCAAACTCGCAGCCTGTGGGCCGAATATGTCACGTGCTGGCCACGCCCACCCCCATTTTAGCGGATGGGGAAAAATCACGACATGTCACGTGACACCATGAGTTTGACACCCCTGCTTTAGAATAACAGAGTTAGAAGAAACCTTGTAGGTCTGCTAGTCCAGCCCCCTGCTTAGGCAGGAAACCTTATACCATTTCAGATAAATGGTTATCCAATCTCTTCTTAAAAACTTCCAGTGTTGGAGCATTCACAACTTCTGGAGGCAAGTTGTTGCACTGATTAATTGTTCTAACTGTCAGGAAATTTCTCCTTAGTTCTAGGTTGTTTCTCTCCTTGATTAGTTTCCACCCATTGCTTCTTGTCCTGCCATTTTTCTCCTGCTTTGGAAAATAGCTTGACCCCTTCTTCTTTATGGCAACCCCTAAAATATCAGAACACTGATATCATGCCACCTCTAGTCCTGCTTTTCAATAAACTAGACATACCCAATTCCTGCAACCATTCTTCATATGTTTTAGCCTCCAGTCCCCTAATCATCTTTGTTGCTCTTCTCTGCACTCTTTCTAGAGTCTCAACATCTTTTTTACATTATGGTGACCAAAACTGGATGCAGTAATCCAAGTGTGGCCTTACCAAGTCATTATAAAGTGGTATTAATATTTCACATGAGCTTCATTCTATCCCTCCGTTAATGCAGCCTAGAACTCTGTTGGCTTTTTTGGCAGCTGCAAAACAAGCAAGCTAGAGAGAACCACAAGGATCCCTCGGTACCAAAAAATGATGAGTACCAAATATTTTTTTCCCATAAGGAATAATGTAGTGAGTCACAAGGCAGCCAACACCAATAACTTCTAGCTTATGTGTTGAGTACCAAACAAACAATGAGTGGGGGGGGAATCACATCAAAATGTGTTGAGTATCAGATTTGATGAGTTTCAAATCAATTGAGTATCTAGGTACCACTGTAGATTAAAAACAATCAGAAACTGATAAAATCTGAAAAGACCTGTAGGTAGACTGAGAAGTGACCAATGCAATATTAAACCAGGGATGAAATCCAGTAGGTTCTGACAGGTTCTGGAGAACCAGTAGCGGAAATTTTGAGCAGTTCAGAGAACCAGAAAATACCACTTCTGGCTGGCCCCAGTCTGGGGTGGGAATGGAGATTTTGCAATATCCTTCCCCCAGGAGTGGGGAGGGAATGGGGATTTTGCAGTATCCTTCCCCTGCCACACCCACTAAGCCACTCCACTCCACGCCCACCAAGCCACACCCACAGAACAGGTAGTAAAAAAATTTAGATTTCACCACTGAGACAATCCTAATAACAAACCTAAGAGCTGCTTTCCACTGAAGGTGATTGTGATACCTGTGCTTTGCCCATACCTATTGGAGCTTTTGAAAATGTCATCTGGAGTGTCTATTTTGCTCTTTCTGACATGCAATTAATACTTGAGGTTTGGATGGGCAGTAGATGAAAGCTTTAAACTGGGCAGCTCAGGCTATAAACTCAATTGGGAAGTCCAGAAAAAGAGATATGTATTTTATTCCTGGAATGTTCTCCAAAGATGTTCCCAACTGATGGCTCCCTTCCAAAATAAATTCAGATGTATTTGCCCATCAATAATTTTATTTTATTTAATCTTATATATTTCATGTATTCGTGTATCAAACAAATATAACTATGCTGTGGATGATCATATTCTACCTACACTGAGATAACTTGTACTTTGGGATAATCCCATACATTCCCTGCAGCAAAGTCAAAAGCACAAATGACAGCAGTTAACACAACTGAAAGTTTACTAAATCCATCCTTTAGGAACCTGCTGCTATCTAGCAAATTGACTAATATCCTACATAATACCTACTTAATGTTCATATAGCACATCCAGTTGTTCACATTCCTTATTTAGTTAGGATGGTAAGAATTGTAATGCATGGAAAAAAATGTAGGTATAATTTTTTTAAAAATTTATTTATATGCTGCCCTTCTCCGGAGACTCAGGGCAGCTTACAATGCGTTAAGTAATAGCCTTCATACTTTTGTATATTTTATACAAAGTCAGCTTATTGCCCCCACAAACCGGGTCCTCATTTTACCTACCTTAGAAAGGATGGAAGGCTGAGTCAACCTTGAGCCTGGTGAGAATTGAACTCACAGTAATTTCAGGCAGCTGGAAGCTAAATACTACCTTTAACTGTAGCATTAGTTTGCTGTGCCACTCAGGCTCAGCCAATAAAGTTGGCTGTGGAATTTTTGGAGCTGAAGTCCACCAAAATGGACTTCAACAAGGTTGACTCAGCCTTCCATCCTTTTTAAGGTGGGTAAAATGAGGACCCGGTTTGTGGGGGCAATAAGCTGACTTTGTATAAATATACAAAAGTATGAAGGCTATTGCTTAACGCATTGTAAGCTGCCCTGAGTCTCCGGAGAAGGGCGGCATATAAATATAAATTTAAAAAAAATACACTTGCTCATATATATAAGAGTATAAAACATGTACAATATCCAAAGGTTTCCAGGACAGTCCTCATTAACTTCCTTGGTAATGTTGAGTTTTGCAATTCAGACATGAACGCACAACTGATGCAAATCTTTTGTGGGAGAGTCAGGCACGACTGTTAAGTGACAGCCAAGAATTAAAACTTTCTGAATTTCTCTTCTGCCGTCCAGGGACTGTTGTATAGCTCAAATATGGCCTGATTCAGTGAAAGAACAATGACTTCGTTAATGAAAAAACAGTCAGTAGAAAAATTTGAGGCATCTGCCTTGGAAATCTTTAGAATTAATATAGTATAAAAATTTATCCTTTTTCTCTGGTGGGGCAAAGAATCTTCCTATGGAGAGCAAACAAAGTATGTATGGCTGTCATTCAAATCAAAAACTTGTATTATGATTATAGAACGATTGAGGGCAGAAGACGAAGGGGACAACAGAGGATGAGGTGGCTGGATGGAGTCATTGAAGCAGTAGGCGTGAGCTTAAATGGACTCCAGAAGATGGTAGAGGACAGAAAGGCCTGGAGGAGTGTTGTCCATGGGGTCACGATGGGTCGGACACGACTTTACAACTAACAACAACAAATGTTTGTCATTCAGATCAAAAACTTTTATTATGATCATAGAATTTATGATTTTCACACACACACACACTATATGACCATCAGTCTGTAGGCTCCCTAAATTTTGTCAGCTGCCCAACTCTGTATTTTCCATCAAATACAAAGAAAAAGACATCATGAGGGAACTTCTTTCTTTTTCAAAATGAGAAGCGTAAACAGCTAGAGGGGCTGAAGAATACAGAAGTATATCCACACTGGTACTCCTTTCAACTTTCCAACAATAAGAGTATGCTCAGAACAACATCAAAAGAAATTCTCCAGGTCCATGGGAACGAGATCAAAAATAACCCTCTTTCCTGAAGGATGAGAATGCTTTCAGGAAACAAGAGACACGTTTCAACAAGGCTCTGTTTAAATCAGTGTGGATGCATGTGTGTATGTACGTATATGTATATTCGGTGATTGTCCATGTATCGTAAGCAAAACAAATCACCCTCTCCACCAAAATGGTCACCTTGCAGAATTTTCCCCTAATATTTTCCAAAGTTAAGAACAAAACCATCACAATTCTCCTCTTACGCATCTTAAGGATGACAGTAGCCTTGTGTTATGATAGCTTGTACAAAATTGTTCTTGCTCTTAGTACCAGTGATGGAGAGACAAGAGACATGGGCAGAAACAGGACAGGGAGGCATGGCCAGCAAAGTGTGGGTGAAATTCAAGCCTTGGAGAAATGCAAGGAAATAATCCTTCCCACTCATCTCCAAAAATCTGTTCCTATAAATAAGATCAAGAACAGCACAGTTTCTCTTCAGACAAGGAGGACAGAGCCATTATTTATCCTTCCTTAAGCAGTAGGTTATTTATCACTCCACCAGGAAATATTAAATATAAGGTATTGAAAATCTAAGGGCAAAAGCCTGGGACTTGGTGAAGGAGGGGCACTAATAGATCAGCACACCATTAGCAGACTTATCTGACAGGTATTTGTTCTTTACACAGCTGGGGGTTATTTAGTCTTGAGTCAATGAGCTAGAAAGGCTTTTGAGATCTCTCAGGGAGACATATTCCTTGCTGTTGAATAAATGGGCCTCTAAGGTATACATACCAGCATTTACCGTCTTGATGTGCATGATTTTACTTTTCTCTTTTTAAAACACATGGAAAAATTTTGATTTCAGCGTACTGGCATTGCAGGCTGTTGGTACATTTTGTTCCTGTACGTAACAATTCAGGCTGTCTCTTTAGAAATCTGTTTCTAGCCTCTACAATCAACAGTTGAGAACAAGAGTAAAAAAGCTTTCTTGATAAACATGTACACGTTAGGTAGGTAGATAATAGTCCCTATTTATCCACAAAGTTTCTATGGACAGCTGGATCACCTACTTCTATTTAAAACAAGCAAACCACTATCTTTTTATGGCTTTGAGAAGAGGAAAAAAGTATTTTAAAATGTTTGTGAAGGCACCTCAGAATAATAAAGGACACACCCAGAATTGGGAGAAAGATGGCAGGGAAACATTTTATTCTTGTTTTATACAAATATGAGAACCTGTCCTTCCATGTCTCAAATATTGCTGAGACCATCTGCTCCTTTTGTCTTCCAGTACAATAGCAATAGCACTTAGACTTATATACCACTTCATAGTGTTTTTACAGCCCTCTCTAAGCAGTTTACAGAGTCAGCATATCGCCCACAACAATCTGGGTCCTCATTTTACTGACCTTGGAAGGATGGAAGGCTGAGTCACCCTTGAGCCAGTGATATTTGAACTGCAGCTAGCAGTCAGCTGATGTAGCCTGCAGTGCTGCACTCTAACCACTGGGCTACCTTGGCTCTCTACAGGTGGATAGAGCCTAGATGAAAGATCTAATAAGGTCTCAGGTACAATATCTGCTAATACATCATGGTGAAAAAGGCCCTGCATTCACAGAGGTTGTAACTACAGCTCTCAAACAAGGTTTTGATTTATTTGGCTTATTTAATACCGTGAAATGCCACTTTTTCAGGCCAAAGCTTGCTGAATTAGCTGACAATTGTTAACCATATATCAAGACCATCATGCTGTTGTGACTCCGGCCCCTGAGCCTGTCCTAACAGAGGGAGAGGACTCAGAAGGTGAAGGAGAGGATTTGGCAAGGCCTCCCTCTCCAGGACCCTCCTCTCTAGCAATGCCTCAGGTTTCCTCCGAAGGCCAAGAGATATGCCAGGAGCAAGGCACTTCGGAGCAGCCGCAGATAGAGAGCGAGGGGGATGAGTTTTGGCTGGATCCCAGACAGCATCGGAAAGATAAGCGCATGCAGCAGAGAAAGAGGCATGAGTGGACCAGAGATTGAGCTGAGTCACTGGACCACACCCCACAAGGGATAAAAGGAGGTGTGTCGGCTATTCAGGTCTTGTGACGGACAAATTGAAAAGCTTGGAAGTCATATCGTGTTTCTAGAACCCTGTTAGAATCTCTTTTTGGATTTCTTCAGACTGGACTTTGACAATTCTTTGCTTTGTGCACTTAATTTGGTATATCGGACTGAGGAGTAGAAAACCTCCCTTAGTGAGTAAAATCTCTTGGCAGGCAGTTCATGGTTCGTTGCCAAGACTGTTATCTTAAAAGAATTCCTGACTGTTTGATTCATTAACTCCTGGCTGTCTGTTTGTGTGTGTGTGTGCGACAGGGACAGAACACGTGCTTCCAAATGATGTTCAGAAGGCTTCTCCACTCTGTAAGAAGATTAGCCAGGATACTGGTGGTTATAATAGCTCCGTTCCAATCCCCAAATCTTAAAAAATGGGAAATGGTTGATTCCCACGGCTCTTAATTTCTATACCTTAGTAAGCTCACTAGAAAACTGGTGAATGCCACCTAATATCAAGTTTAGAGCAGTGGTGAAATACCAAAATTTTTCGGTTCTGTAGGCATGGCTTGATGGGTGTGGCTTGGTGAGGGGTCATGTGACTGGGTGGGCATGGCCAACTCTTTTTTTTACTTTTTTAAGCATTTTTACTATGTATTCGCCCGAACTGGAGGTAAAAAGAGTTTTAAAAAAGTAAAAAAAAGAAAAGGTTCTGAGGATTGTCAATCAGCTGTGCTGCGCGATCGTCAGAACCATTTTTTCTTTTTTTTTACTTTTTTAAAGCATTTTTTTTACTACCGGTTCAGGTGAATAGGTAGTAAAAAAATGCTTTAAAAAAGTAAAAAAAAGTTCCGATGATCATGTGGCACAGTTGTGATCGTCAGAACCTTTTTCTTACTTTTTAAAGCATTTTTTTACTACTGGTTCACCCAAACCGGTAGTTTTTATCACTACCAGTTCACCCAAACTGGAGCGAACTGGTAGCATTTCACCCCTGGTTTAGAGATGAACTGGAAATATTAACATGGAATGTATACACCTGTTGCGTCAATCACAGGCAATCTACTTTGCTCCTAGCTTTCAGTCAAGTTCCAGCTGAGTTCAGAATGTTAGTGAATATCCTGAAAGCCATATATATATTGAGGGATATAGGCTTTTCCTGCTGGTGTGTTTATTTTCCTGTGCATTTTGTACCGCAGGGGAAATGTTACTCTATTCATTCTGTTACCCACACAGCATAGACTCATAAGCCATCACTTCTGCATTAGTAAGCACACTTTGGAATTCATTATTTATTAAAGGTCATCCAACCACCTCTTTATTAGCATTTCAGGACATAGGTGTTTTGGGGTTTTTTGGGGTTTTTTTTTTTAAAGGCCAGGGTTTTAAAGAAAGTTCTGTTCAGGTTGAAAGTATTGACAATTGTTTATTTTCAATACCGGGAGCTTACAAACGACATGGCTGTATTTTTAGCTAGTTTGCTTCTTTGCTAAATATGGTTTGTAGAATCTTTTTTTTTTTTCCCTTTAAAAAAAGGTATTTGTGGAAAGGTTTTACATCCAAGTTGTTTTTCAGATGTGTTTCCTACAAATGATTTAAATTACTACATGTTACTTTATTTACAAGATAATGTTATTTTATATACTATACGATGTAATTTCTACTCCTTTAGGTAGTAGAAATCATTGCGGTATATAATTCCAATATGTTAAAAAACAACAACACTATGAGGAATATTTCATTATAGCACCATCTATGTAATGAACTCTAGAAAACACTTAAAATTATGTCTTAAGGGCTTCTTGAGATAGAAAGGACAGTTTTACATTGTTTAAAAAATCTTAGATAAAATATTTCCTTCATTCTCAGGCAACATTTCCTATAACCTCAAATTAGTACGCTGTTAGATTTATCCCATGCCATTGCAAGTTCAGATTGCCTAACACAGTGCAATTGATTAAAAGAGTGCAAAGCAATCTACAGTAGTTTTCTATTATTGATCTTCTATCCACGCAGTCATTGCTGATGTAAAAAAAAAAAAAATTGACTAGATAACCATTGACCGAGCTGGACTAATACGATCTTTGACCTAACATTGTTTTTATCTAACTCAGTAACACGATGATATCAGCAAGTCTTGCAAACACAAATTCCACTCACCCCACTTTTATTTCCTTTTTGCATATACAATTGTGTATTTCTATGTAAACATATTTGTATGTATTATTTCATATTGGCCCAATAAAGCATAATTCAAAAAAAATTCCAGAGACCTTTTACTAAATGCAAAAGGATACATAATTATTATACCATTCTAAATGTATTTATTTTAATCCATGCAGGTTGTAACTTGAACATTCTCACTTAAGCCTGCCTTTGGTTCTGGGTGATAAATTTCTCCTTTCACACAGCCTACTTAATCAGATATTCTTTGTTAAGAATGCAACAGGATCACAGGGAGAATTTATATAAGCAACAAATGAGATGGCGACAAGTTAGATAATCACCCAATCCAATGTTTTCGGAAAGTTAGTAGAATATATTAGTTATAGTGTTGGATAGGCAATAGGTATGCTCAGATTCAAGCTCATCTTCAGACATGGAAGCTCAGTGAATGATTCAGGGCAAATAATTCCATCTCAGCCCAACATACCTGACATGGTATTTGTGAGGAAAAAAATAAGAGGAGGGAGCAGACAACTCTTATCAGAAGTGAATCAGCCTACCATGTTCAATCTACTGCCAAGAATACATCCCTTGAATGAGATAAGAGGCGGTGAAAACATGGCAGCCTTCCCCCATCCTCCAGACTATTCTCTGCTAGCTTTCCATCAACATATTGAAGGTGAAAGACAAAGATTTCCTTGTCCAGTCATGTCAGAATTTAGGGCTCAGTGCTCACCTCCGTTTCTTGGCCAAGGGAGTCAGCATTGTCTGAAGACATTTTCTGTGGTCATGTGGCCAATATGCAGGGGTGGGTTCTACTTACCTTTACTACTGGTTCGCAATGGGGCCGCGCGTGCATGGCCGCTCGTACGCATGTGCAGAAGCATTTTGATGACGTCGGGGTTGGTGGGCAAAGCCTCCTGCCAGTTTTACTACTGGTTCTATAGAACCAGTGTGAACCAGGGAAAATCCACCACTGCCAATATGGCTAGATGCCAAAGGTGCACAGAATGCTGTTACCTTCCCACTGAAATGGTAGAAGTAGCAATAGCACTTAGACTTATATACTGCTTCATAATGCTTTACAGACCTCTCTAAGTGGTTTATAGAGTCAGCATATTGCCCCCAACAATCTGGCTCCTCAACCTTGGAAGGATGGAAGGATGAGTCAACCTTGAGCCAGTCAGAAACGAACGCCTGGTAGTGAGCAGTGAGTTAGCCGGAAATATTGCATTCTAACCACTGTACCACCATGGCTACTGGTACTTGCATTTGCTTGCTTTGGGACTGCTAGATGGGCAGGAACTGGGGCAAGGAACAGGAGTGCATCATTTTGCTCAGCACTTGGGCCTCGAACCCAGACTGTCAGCTTTCCAGATGACAAGCTCAGTGTTTTTAACCACTGAGCCATTGTACCCCCATAATCATATTAAAACTTCTTTATTTCAAGATGCCTTCATTGCAGGTGATTGAAAAGTGGAGCCTATTATGGTGATTTGCTGTTTCTTTTTTAAATCAGTGGTGAAATCCAAATTTTTTTTACTACCGGTTCTGTGGGCATGGCTTGGTGGGTGTGGTGTGGCTTGGTGGGCATGGCAGGGGAAAGGTACTACAAAATCTCCATTCCCACCCCACTCCTGGGGGAAGGATATTGCAAAATCCCCATTTCTTCCCCACTCCTGAGGGAAGGATATTGCAAAATCTCCATTCCCATCCTACTCTGGGGCCAGCCAGAGGTGGTATTTGCCAGTTTTCCAAACTACTCAAAATTTCCGCTACCGGTTCTCCAGAACCTGTTAGAACCTGCTGGATTTCACTCCTGTTTTAAATGTATGTACTTGCAAAGCATTAAATATCAAGATGGAAGCTGAATTAATTATTGTTTTAACATCATGAGCAAGCCAGCAGCTCTCATCCACATCGGTTCTTAGTAGAATGGCTATTGGATACCACTGTTTCTGTTACCTAATATTCTCGAACATATTTGAAGTTGAATCATCTTCACTGATACTGATATACTGTATGACTATATTGTTATCACTATTACTATGCAGTTATCATATATTTATTGATATGTATCTGTTTAGTTTCCATAGATATATTTTATTCCATATATGTATATACAGGTATGAATGGATTTATGAGTGCATGAAACCATTGGGACAAAAGAGTTTGTTCTAGATTTTTGAGATTTAAAAGAGGTAGCTTTGAAAATAAGAGACAGTTCTCGAAACACAACATGGTTCTGAAAACAATAGTTCCCCTATGAATTGGATAAGGTTACAAACAGAAAAGTATCAGAAGTGTGAGAAGAATACTAAGTTGGAACTGACCAAAGTAGTCAAAATTTTTTAAAGCAGATGGGAAGTGAAGGGAAAGATATTTCAAATCCATCATGGAGTAGGAGTTACCCTAGAAGGCGAGGCATTCACTTTGAATCTTCTGGAGCTCACACTTCCAACTGGGAGGAAATTGGATTGATTCCAATTAATACGCAGCTGTCATAAATACATACCAGTTGCCAAGTGCCCGAATTTTGATCACGTGATCACGTGGCCATGGGGGAAACCAGTCACAAGTCACTTTTTTCAGTGCTGCTGTAATTTGAATGGTCACTACATGAATGGTTGTTAAGTTGGACACTACCTTGTATAGATTTCTATACAAGCTGCTTGAGACAGAAAAAAAATATAAAACTTTGGAATTTGTGGATTAGTTAAGTTTGTTGTTATAGAAATAGCTTGTTGTTGTTAGTTGCGAAGTTGTGTCTGATCCATCGTCATCCCATGGACAATGTTCCTCCAGGCCTTCCTGTCCTCCACCATCCTCCGGAGTCCATTTAAGCTCATGCCTACTGCTTCAGTGACTCCATCCAGCCACCTCGTTCTCTGTTGTCCCCTTCTTCTTTTGCCCTCAATTGTTCCCAGCATTAGGCTCTTCTCCAGTGAGTCCTTCCTTGTCATTAGGTGGCCAAAGTACTTGAGTTTCATCTTCAGGATCTGGCCTTCTAAAGAGCAGTCAAGGTTGATCTCCTCTAGGACTGACCAGTTTGATCGCCTTGCAGTCCAAGGGAAATAGCTAGTATATATTAAATATGCAAAAGTAAAAAGTTGAGGGTTTAATATTTTTATTCTACTGCACTGAAAAGAGTTGGAAGTTATTTTTTTCTCCCCCCCCCCCTTCTTTGTTCCACATCTACCTCTCTGCCTTCTCCTCCTTCCCTATTTTCCTCCTATCTTTATTTCCACTTGTATTTTGTTTTTGATAAGTTTATTAAAATTATAATAAAAATGAATGTAACATGCACACACACTCACATATAAAGTATATTCATTTATGTTTATTATTTATATCCCAGCTTTATTATTTTCACAAATAACTCAAGGCAGTGGACATATTCAACACACTTTCCTACTCTTGTTTTCTGCACAACAGCAATCCTGTGAGGTGAGGTGAGGTGAGCTGAGAGTGACTGACCGACCCGAGGTCACTTAGCTGGCTAAGGCAGGATTTGAACTCACAGTATCACACTTTCTAGCTTAGTTCCTTAACCACAAGACCAAATGGGCTTGGAAAGACTCTCCTATGGGAAGAAAAGCGACTGGCAAACTTATTCCAGCAACAGAAGTGTGGGTGGGCCCAGCAGCATGGAATTGTCCAATGGGAGGATTATCTGTAAGTAATACCTTGCAAGCTGTTACCAAAATGTTTTTGTCTGGACAAGAGTCTCTTAAGCCAGCAGCAGCATCATAACAAGAGCTATGGACATGTCCTAAAATGCTACCTTCCATTGAAGAGGTGCTATTCAGCAGGTTCTAACAGGTTCTGGAGAACCGGTAGCAGAAATTTTGAATAGTTCGGAGAACCGGCAAATACCACCTCTGGCTGGCCCCAGAGTGGGGTGGGAATGGAGATTTTGCAATATCCTTCTCCCAAGAGGGGAGGGAATGGAGATTTTGCAGTATCCTTCCGCTGCCACGGCCACCACCCACAGAACCGGTAGGGGAAAATTTTGGATTTCACTCCTGTTTCATTGCCTTTTTAAGAACTGCCAAATAATAGCATCCTGACTGCATTAAGCCTAGGAACTGATATCAGTGTGATTTGTGGAAACCAGCCCACTAGCAAAACTTTCCAGATTTCAGTATAGCAAAAGAGAAACCACTTCAATTGCAGCTAACAATTAAATGTCATACACTAAATAAATAATCCATCCATCCATCCATCCATCCATCCATCCATCCATCCATTTGGTTCAGATGACAAGTAGATATCGCAACAGGAGCCACTACAAATTCTGAAATCGGATAAAGATCTTATGTGAAAATGCCCTTTGAGTGTAGCTACTAATTCTATATTATGTTGACAAGTCTCACTGTGCAGCTGTAGCTCAGTCAGATTTTCAGGGTCAAACAAAACATTATGGTAAAACTGTACCTGCGAGTTATCTCTCTCCCTTTTTCTTTCTGACTCTGAACTGGGAATTATAAAGAAATTCTGCCATTGGTGCAATGCTCAGCAGGTGGAAGAAATATTAGTTGGAAAGAAAGCATGCTAGATTTCATCTTTCCCCCCAGGGGGGAGGGGGGGAAACCTACTATAAGAATAGATAGGCGTTGTGCTTACTTTCTAAGTTTTATGAAGTGTTCAGAGTCTCTTGTGCCTTTTCAAAAACCATTAAAGATCTCCTTGTCCTTAACAACGATACTGGGTTCTTTGAAGAAGAGAAACATCTTTGCCAATACGATCCATTTGCTAATGCTGTGTCATTTTTAGATAACTGTGGTGGAAATTAGTCCAGAGTTGCAGGAGGGGGGGTTCCCAGGGAGCCAAGAGACATTGTAATTTGGAATCTTTGGTATGCGGGAAGAGGGTGAAGATGGATCCCCCTAGCAATTCATAAAGTATATCTAATATTTATACATTCTAATATAATATTTATATATTCTAATATTCTATTCTATTTATGCAAATAATAGCAATAGCACTTAGACTTATATACTGCTTTACAGTGCTTTACAGCCCTCTCTAAGCGGTTTTCAGAGTCAGCATATTGCCCCCAACAATCTGGGCCCTCATTTTACCCACCTCAGAAGGATGGAAGGCTGAGTCAACCTTGAGCCTGGGGAGATTAGAACTGCCAAATTTCAGGCAGACAACACAGAGCAAAAGTAGCCTGCAGTACTGCATTTAACCACTGCACCACTGCGGCTCATCAGATAAGTGCTTTAATCTGTCAAGATTTCTCTCTATAGGCGAGCAACAATAAAGAAATTACTCTGAACTACTCATATCACTCTTGGTTCCTTGGGCCTAATAGTAACCCACCATCTGATTTTCTGGTTTAATATGCATTTGCACTGATCAGGAAGAGGTTGAATAACTGAAATGGATCATTTGATGAAAGGCACGTTGTTATCATTTCCCAATAACCCCAAGTAATTGTATCTCACAGGATGCGGTCACTGTTTTGACCAGCAAAACAATTCAATTGCTAGACATTAAAGGAGTACAAAAGGAACTAGCAGTTGAATCAAACTAGAGGTGCAGTAAGTCTCTGACTCTGGTATGTATTTTATCGAATGATGTTATTCCTAAGGCAAAAAGATAAAAGTTTGCATCTGGATAACATGGCAACCCAAAGGTCAAAGAAAGAATTGGAAATAGGAATTAGGTCTCAGAATGGGGGGAAAATGCTAGGGGGAATCATAAACATTCAGAACACACTCTCAGTCTAACTTGGGTCAGATAAAGACTTGCTTACACATTACACAGCCAAATCTAACAAAGAGAAACAAAGTAGATCCTCTTCAATTTTCATCTCATCTTTTTATCTTTCTCTATGAGAATGTGCTAATTTACAATCTCCTGAGTACAGGTAGTAAACAAAGATCAAACAGTTACCTCTAATTGTCTCATCCTGGTTTCTCTGACCAAGCCTTCCCGTAACATTAAAGTAATCAATAGCTGAGTAATTTCCCCCTGTGCTTTGTCACTCTAATGAAGACCATCCATGGTCTTATATCACATGGGATGAAAAGAGTTTGATTGGACTCTGTGTTGAACAGAAAACTAACATATTGATTATTCCTGGGCTATCTTCTGCTTCTTTCTTTTCAATTAAATTTAGCAGTTATCTTAGTAAGTAGGAACTTTAGAATGATTCTTGTGAATATTCTCAAAAAAGGGAAGTATACATATCTTGAGATCTTCATATTCACCTAGGCAAAGAAAAGGGAAACAGCAAAGTGACTTGTCTTGCTATGGCATGGCCTTAGCTGTTTCCTATCCTTCTGGGGATGAATAGGATGATGATCAGATGTGAAAGAAGACTATGCTCACATGGTATGCCTGGCAGGACCATTGTACACACCTCTTCCATCTCTATCATATAACAATCCAAGATTTTTTGGAGCCGTGGTGGTGCAGCGGTTAAAATGCAGTATTGCAAGTTAACTCCTACAGCCAAGAGTTCAAGGTCAAGCTTGACTGGCTCAAGGATGACTCAGCTTTCCATCATTCCAAGGTAGGTAAAATGAGGACCCAGATTGTTGGGGGCAATATTGTTAGGGAATGGATATTGCCTAACTGGTTGGGTTGGCAATATATATAAACCATCAATGCATGTTTGCAGTCAAAATGTAATGTATAGCTTTAAGACTGTAATGCTGTATTACATCATACTGTATTCTGATTGGCTAGCTCTGTAGCCAATGTATTTAAGAGGAAGCTTGAATCGTGGCTTATTTTTTTTCTTATTACATTATTATTGCTGTACTTGTTCCTGTTTGCCACTCCAAGAAGAACTGTTTTATTGCATATGACTACAACAACTGGTAAGAAGACTTTGTTTTTGAAATATCCCTGGATTGACAATTTAACTATCTTTATCTGTGTATGACCTGGATTGTTTATTGGACTTTGCTTTACTTTTTCCTAAAAGTAAAAGAATATCACAACTCAGTGTGTCTGTGTATTGCCAGTGCTTAGTCACAATTACTCTCAGCTGTTTCTCATGTGCACAACCTTGCTACTCAAGAGTTAATCTGCACATATTCCTTAACAAATATGATGACTCTGTAAACAGCTTAGAGAAGGCTATAAAGCACTGCAAAGCAGTACATAAGTCTATATGTTGTATAGGTCAAAATCAGCAACATGATGGTTAGAGTATCACAATAAAAACCTTTCTTTTTCAGAATGTGCACAACACCCGTATAAAAGTGGTGGCTCTTACACACAGCTATGATTCCTCCTATATCTTGTATATGATGACATTCACTGTGAAGGCTGCATCCATGCCCTTTTGTCCCTAAGAAGAATTAAATCTGAATCTAACTGCACACACACATACACACACACACACACACACACACACACACAGCATAGGTGCAATAACAAAAATGAAATTAACCAGGTACACCTTTTTGTCCAGGGATTCTATCCCTTTTGATTTTCGGCTCCACAATCCAATCTTCACTGAGTTAATATTCCAACTCAGGATATTCAGTATTTACTAGGCTGTATTTCCCATCTGAGTTCCCGTAAGATTCTTTTGCTTTTTTTCCAAACTGAAGCCTCCTAATCTCTCCCTCTTGTATGTGGCTGATAACTGGTGCTTAGAGATGAGCTAGCTATGAACATATATGATACGAATATATTGTGGCAAGATAAGCAGCACTGCCTTCACTCAATGCACTTTTATTGTATGGAAACTATTATACTTAATGAAATAAGGTATTGAGAGGTGAATTTATTGACTGGATGTCAAAAAACCCCAAAAAACAGGGAGAATACAATCAATTTTTGAATGTCAAATGGTCTGTCTTTCTTCCACCTTGAGATTTCTGTTTCTATTCTTTCTTTATATTTTATGTCGACTGGTTCTTTCAACCCCCTTGGAGACCAGGCTGGCTCTACAGCCTACAGTATGAATATGCCTGCTATATTCTTGTTTGATCTCCTTCCCTTGATGTGTCAGTTTCTTTGTGACTTGCCTACTTGTCAAACCATTTTTACTCTTCAAAACTTTGTATGAATTTTTAAATAAGCAGCACAGATCTCGGGACATTTGATGAATTTTTCATGAGCTAATGATGCTCCAGTACCACAAACACAGCTGTTTATGTGTTTAATGTACTAAGGACAAACATTTATGTACAAATTTCTTCACTTATAAACCAGTCAGCCTGTTACAAAAAGGCATTCATATACATGGTAGTGCAAGTAATGAGGTGATCATAAGGTCTGTTTCTTTTACATTAATGAGAATAACTTGACTTTATACATAAATGTCAAAAAGACCAAGGATCAGTGCAAAGAGTAAACAAATGCAGTGGAGAATCTTTGAAATATAACACTATTATTAAAAGCCAACCGACAAATGGCAATGTTTATCTATTTTAAAAAGGGAAGGATTACCTACTCTTCAATTTAGGGTAATGAAATTGATTCAAGTTTAAATTAGTTCATAATTAACCTACAGAATTTCTGTAGAGATGAATGCTATCCTCAGGGGTGGGTTCTACTTATCTTTACTACAGGGGTGGCTTCTACTTACCTTTACTACTGGTTCGTAACAGGATTGCACATGCGTGTTTGCTTCACTTGCACTCACCTTGCTTCTGCACATGTGCAGATTGCCGATGATGACATCCAGGGTAGTGGGTGGGGCCTCCCGCCGGTTTTACTACCGGTTCTTGCGAACCAGTCTGAACCGGGAGCAACCCACCACTGCTTTACTACCGGTTCACAAGAACCGAGAGAACCGGGAGCTACACACCATTGGCTATCTTTTCTGTTAGCTGTTTTCAAGATTAACCATATTAATTTATTGAAACAATTGATAAGGCCATCTATCTCTCATAAATAAGTCTGAGCATCATCTAAGACTTAAATGCAACAGCAACAGTTCAACAAAAACAAATGCCTGTGATCACAAACAATTTAACTCATAAAGTATAGCATTCACCCAGTTATAGGAGCCTGGGAGGGTCTGTATCGGGAGGAACCAGCTGCAACTCAACCTTTGCAGGATGGAGTGACATTGAATTTTTGGCACCCAAGGTCTGGTGATGTGTCATCTTTGACTCTGGACAGAGTAGCGCTCTCCTGGACTGAGCTGGTATATAGTTTGAGTCTCCTTCTGCACTCAAGGCTCCTACTTTTGATTATTCGTCCTTGAGTTCCAGCAAGCCTGATCCTCTTAACTTTCTGAAAGCCATGAAGAGGTGGCTCTTCCCCAAAGCACTGGAATACGGTGAAGGCACAAGTTGGAAGAAACTGCTTGGTTGTATCAAGGAAGTTTGGCTGTGGAATTAGGTTTCTGTTTTTGGTTTTTATTGGTTTTTGGTTTTGTTGTTGTATGATATTTGGTTTTTGAATAATTGCTGTGAGCTGCCCAGTTGTGGGTTTGAAGATTGCTGACCATAAATAAATGAGCAAACCAATATTAAACAGCACAGCTCACCTAAGTACACAAATCAAACCCTTGGAGGAACAGCTAGGTTTTTAATGTCTTAGGAAAGACTTACAGAGTCAGGGCCATCTTCATCTCCAGTGGGATGCTGTTTTGTAGAGTAAGCGCTGCCACAGAGAAGGCAGGATTCACAATAACCTGCTTTTATTAAACCTTATCTAAAGAAAGGAACCTGGATCATGTCCTTCCTGCTAGATCCAATGGGACAAGCAAAGATGATAAGAGATGAGTGGTCCCATAAATAGCTTGAGCCTTATGCCCTGAAGAGCTTTACATCTGACGACTAGCATCTTGAATTACCATTGAAAACTTACTGGAAACTCGCAAAGCAGTGGTGTTATATGAGCATAAACAGACTTCCCAAACAATGTCCACACTACTGCATTCTGGAGCTGCAACAGCTCCTGAATGCTCTTCACAGCCCCTTGTGCAAATCCTTTGCTTCTCTTCATACAAAAGGTTTCCAATATGTTTTAAAGGAATACCTCAGTTTGAGCCATTTCATAAAAACAGAATTTTCAATCAGTCTGTGACAACTCTGTAGAGGCCATAGTGTTGATGCTGGCTAGTTATGTCTACGCACAATATTTCTGGATGCTGGAAGGAAGAGAGAGTAGCCTAAACAAATTCTCTGTTCTTAACTCTGTTATTTTCCTTTATTGGAAATAGGATTGATTTAGCTGCTCATGTAGTTGATAACAAGAAGAAAAGTCTTAAAGATACCCAACAGAACAGGTTAAAATCAGAAAGATTCTGGGGAAAAGAAGCTGAGTAATCAAGGATTTGGTTGGAGGCAAAGGTGCTTAACATGGATTAGAATTTACAATGGGGATTGAAGACATGTTACTGGTCTGTTGGTTTCTTTCCAGGGAACAGTTAGCTGGTAAATATAAAATGCAAGAGATATTAAAACAAATAGCACCAACACTACCAAATACTGGCAATAACAAATAGTATTCTATTTGTATCTATGGCTTGTGTTTGCAGTATCAAGGCATCCAAATGGGTCTGCCCCAATGAGCATTTCAGCTGACGACACTAATGCTAGAATAGGTGGTCTCCATCTGTTGTGGCCTGCCAGCGGCCTGCGTGGATTGTGCCTGATCCCGACGACGAGGAGGCTGGTGTAGTGTCGCACCAGCAGCCTGTGCAGCTGGCGCTCTAGTCGGACAGCGAGGAGGCTGAAGAAGATGTGGTGCCAGAGGCAGAGACTCAGCCAGGGCCTTCAGAACCTCCAGAGGCTCCTTCAAGTGAAGAGAGTGAAGTGGAGAAGCCTCTTCTCAATGCTCGCAGGGCTGCCAAAAGGTAGGAGTGGCTACTCAGGAAGAGGTATCTTCGAGAGTAATGCTTGGGGCTAATTGGCCACTCCTTTAGCCTATTTAAGTTTGCACACAGCTGGCAAATGTTGCTGGAAACAACGCTTGGTTCTACACAGAGCATTTTGAGAGTGAGTTTTTTGTTACAACTTGGTTTCTGGGCTGATTGCCAACACTTGTCAGACTTTGTTTAATCTCTGTAATTCATAACAGGCTGATAAGGACATTTGTGGTTAAAGCCTACATTTTGAAAGGTGTCTGTTTGTATTAAACAGAGTTCTTGGAGCTGTGTCTGTGTGCTACACTTCTTGGGGCCTGTAGCTGGGGCAGAACACCATCTGAGAGAAAACATTGGGGTACCTATAACTTTATTTATGCTTTTGTTGACTAAGTAGTGTAAAGATTGAATGACATCTTTATAGAAGGTTCTGCAGGGATGGCCAGTTTGTTAACTGACTTTGAAAATTCAGTGTGGCTATCATCCAAGGAACAAGTATGAAGATTTTGGCTGTTAAGATCTAGATGTGATGCCTCTTAGAAGCTGATACTGCATACACAAGCCATTCTTTAGGAATACTGGCAGCGCTGTAGTTTGAGATGCCTTCTCAGGGATGAACCTGTCCTAGGAACTTCTGTCAATATCAAGGGTACCAAATCTAGGCAGCCACTAGATAGCAGCAGAAGGTTAAAGTTTCTACATATCTTTGCTGCCATCTAGTGGTCAGTGCAGTCCCTGTGAATATAAGTTGTCTGCCATATTTCTTTGTAACTGCTTCTGGCAGCCATTCCACAACCACTCATCATGTGATTCCCCCCCCCCAAAACAAATGCAATAGTTCTTATATAGGCACAAAGCAGCCCTTCAAACTCCAAATCTAGTCCTGCAGCAAAGCATGACTAGTTTTGGAGTTTGAAGGCTCAGTAATGTCTCTTGGGCCCACAAGGCAGTTTCCCTTTTCCTGCATTATCCCTGCTGTTAGTAGCTTAGTGCTCACATTTTGCACTAATTGTAACTTCTGGACATTTTTCCAGGATTGTCTCACACAGAGCATATTGACAAGCTTTTCTGACTGTTGACTCCTATTCTACTCATAAGTAACTACAGTTCCAGAATCTTTTTATAGTCGTCTACTACTACTACTACTACTACTACTACTACTACTACTACTACCGTGTTTTCCCCAAAATAAGACCCTGTCTTATATGTTTTTGAACCCCCAAATAAGTGCTTGACCTTTTTTTCGACGACATCTTATTATTTTGGGATGCATGGAGGAAACCAGAGGAAATGGCGGAAATGGCTGCACATGTGTTTAAATATTTTGGGGGAGGGCTTATTTTCAGGGGGGCTTATTTTAGCACATGCACTCAAAAGCCCGATAGGGCTTATTATTAGGGGATGTCTCATTTTTGGGGAAACAGGGTACACACACCATTCTAAACCTGTGCACTTGATTTATTTTTCCCCCTAACTGAAGAGCTTTGCATTTTTCTTTGTTTAATTTCATTCTGCTAATTTCAGCCAACAACTCTAATTTATCAATATCATTTTAAATTTTGCTTCTTTCTTGTAGTAGCACTTTCTAAATTAGTAGGTGGTCCTTTAATCAGATGATGGGTTATTCTAATCATAACATCCTAAGGAATGTAGGAGTAGAGAATGGAGGTAGCATCCTTAATTTAACCATTCATTTATCTCATTGTTCCCCATTGCTTATCCTTAAGTGGCTTTTGTGGCTGTATTATTTTTATGATTGGCTGAATAAAGGTTTATTTTTGAGCTAAATAGAAATCTGGATTTGAACTGCAAAATGTGATTTGGAGCAAATACACTGATAAGCAATTTTGAACAAAACTTTTCCCCAAGATTGTGCGTCACTTGTGGACAAGAGCCACTTTAGTCCCAGAAAAGGTACAGGTGCTTTCAGGGTTCTTGACAGGTATTACACGTGTGGGAACATCCCCAAATTAAATGTTGAATTCTGGGTCTCTGACCTGACATAGGACTTTTGAAGAAAACATATGTGATTTCTACTTCTAAAAACATTTTGCATACCTCAAAATGTTTCAGGCTGTATTGATAGGTGGGCCTTAGTCAGGAGCTATAGCAAAGCACCTCATTCAAGCAAATTATAACAAACTTGCACCTTATGGATACTTTTTAACCACAGAATTGAAAAGAAGGTAGTCTGATCAACTTTCCACAGTTCATTGTATAGTTAGCCTCATCCTACTGAGCTTTTTCTTCAATTATTGTTCTGGTGACAATAAAAAAAAGTATATTAGAACCACTTCAAATGATATTTCAAGTAACTGATCTATCTGTGT